>VZZY01004315.1:366360-458638 GCA_013400335.1 Eurystomus gularis
CCGCCGGGAGGGCCGCTCCCGCTCCGCTGAGCACGTCGCCTGTGCTCTGGCGAAGCCTCCTCGCCCCGGGAGCCGGCGCTGGCCCGCACGCACCGAGGAGGTTGTGACTGCTGTTGTTTCAACGTATGGAATCCATACGCTGGGCAGGACGCGCTTCGTAATGGGCTCCTGCAGGCCCTGGCATGAGTGCTTTCTGCCGCGGAAGACGTTCGCACGAAACAGCCCTGAACGTTTTATTTTCCGCCTGTGGTCTTGTTATCCCAAGCCGCGGTGCGACAGTTTGTCCTGGGAAGTTCGCATCGTGTAGGGGAAAAAAATGGGGGTTTTGGCTCCCTACTTTGGGCCCTTGCAAACTTTCGGGGACGCTGCAGCAGCAAGTGAATAACGTTTAAAAGCTCATGCGTGGTTCATCTGTGCTGGTGTGCACCATTTTATACGCGGTCAGGAAGCGGAGTTGGCTAACCCTGGTTTTCACCTGATGATGTCATCTACTGAAATTCACTGGAGTCCGGTGAAATTTGCATCATGTGAAGGCTGTTTGGGAGCAGAAGTGGTTGAGGAGGAGTGTAAAGAATGGGAAAAATTCAAACAAGGGAAACAACATGAGCGCTATTGATGAATTCACAATTTTTTTAAACTGTGGTGTACTAAAATCAACCGTTTATTCTAAAATGTAGCTTTGTTTTGTGAAGATATTCCTAACTTGTTTTCTAAAAGGGTGTTAAGTGTTCTAAAAATAGCATTTGAACAAAAAGGATTGTTTCCAACCTCCTGCCAGGAAGAACAATCTGAGAGAGTCAAGCTGGGTTGTTCCTCATTCTTATCAGTTCTGCAGAAAGCGTTATTTTGATAGCTATCCCATATGGTTAAAGGAATTTGTACCACAGTGGTGCTGAAGCTGAGCCATTTGTGTGACTGCCAAGACATCTTGTTTAACTGTTAAAAAAGAAAGGTTTTGTTCCTTTTTTCTGTTTTTACTGAAAAAAAATATTTTTAGAAATAAAAATACCTTTTTAGAGGGACACGTAGTAGTCAGTGTCACTTCTGAAAGCGCTTTACCTGGCTTCTCTCTGTGGGCCTCCCGAGCTGTGCAACTGGGACAAATGTAGATGTTTGTGAAGGATTTCCAGTGTGTGTCTACTGCATAGTGTTCCCTCCCCATTCTGTAAGTGGATGTTTGCTTGGGATGGGGAAAATAATTTTTAAACAATATGCCTTTGGTATGTCAAGCTTCAAACACAGCAGGGCTTGGTACATCACCAGAAACTACTTTAAACTCTATTCTGGAAACTTGAGATTTTAAATATCCAGAAATATCCTTGGTGTTACATTGCCTTGAAACAGCTTTCTGCTGAACTTTTGACTTTGGTGCTTTGCAGTCTGCTTTTAAACTGTTAGTGAATAAAATAATTGTTTTCTGAACTCACTTAGGCATTGTGAGCTACTTGTTGCTATTAAAAGCTTGTATATGTTATAGACAAATATAAAATGAACTTGAAAAGCCACTAAGATTTTTCTGGCCTGATCACTGATATCAACTGTCAGTGCATACTGTTTACAGTTCTTGGATGTTCAGTTGAAATACACGTATATATTATAAACCTACATTTTTTTTCTATATGTTGCGGTTATCTGTTAATTTTTGTGACTTTTAAAGCATTTAAGCATCAAAATACAGGAGAGATAATAAAACCAGTTGTCATTAACAGTGTAAGTTGAAGTGGAAAAAAGACAGCTGAAGATAGCAATAGGTACTGTAGTTAAGACTTGCATGTAGGTCTCATTGACTTCTCTCTTCATTCTTCCTTGGTTTTCTGTCTGCATTTGTGATTTTTCCACTCTTTCATATACAGTCTCTTCAGATCTCTACCTTACCTGTTCACATTTTTTCTCTTATGCCCTTGTAGAAATGATTGTAGTTAGAAATTTGTCCTGTTTAATTTGTTTCCAAGTTCTGGAGTATGTTCAGAAGTGGGCTTCTGTGTCTCGCACTACAAAACTACCCCATCTAATTTTGTTCTCTGTGTTGTTTATTTGTTTTTTTTCTGTTGATGACAAGTGGATATTTGAGATTTTTTTTCTCATGGCTTTTGTGACAGGCTCATATACTCCTTACAGGCATTTTTATCTCTTTTTACAAAGCAGTCTACAATGTGCTGCCCTTTCTGCTTCCTGTGTATTTAGCAAAACATGGTTAAGAGTGAGGAAATTCAAATGAGTTTGTTACAGCAGTAACCTGATACTTGTAATCATAAAATCCTGTGATCTTCAAAAACATGAAGACTTTGAAAAGTGTCAGTGTCATTCCTTTTCCACTGGTCTTTAGATCTTCCTTCACTATTTATGTTAAAGCACTTTGCCTTCTTAAGAGTCACAGTGAGTGCTTCCTTAACTGTCTCTGTCATATCAGCTAATACGCCACACAGTCAGCTAATGATAGGGTGGCAATATGATGTAGTGATAGAACCATAGAATGGTTTGGATTGGAGGGGATCTCAAAGATCATCTAATTCCAACACCCGATGATGACTTGGCAAATTCCATAATTTGAGAAGCATGGTGAAGTGGGAGGCACACAGTCCTCTCCTGACTCTGCAGAGGTCATACTGAGGAAGAAGAGTGGTTTTGTAGCCAAACAGGCTTGCTTGTTTTGTGTTGCGTGTCCTGGGCCCTGCACTTTTAGGACAAAATAGAAGGCGCTTGCTGCAGCGCTTGTACCTAGTAGTCACATCACAGATGTCCTCTCCAAGAGGTTTTTCATACTTTGGTTCTTGGTTCCCTTTCTTCTCTGCAAAATTTTTGCATGTTCACAAGAGACTTCTTCCTTGTTTTGATTACTTGACAAAGTTTTCAGTTTGTGTCCTTTTGACACTTAGTTTCTTCTTGTCCTACCCATATCAAAAGGACTCCTCTTGGGTCTGTCCCTTCAAATAAAGGCAAGAAGTCCCTCCTTCAGTCTGTGCTCAGTATTAAGGGGAGAATTGTTGCAGCTGTGAGGGGTGGAGGTGTTTTCATAGTGGCAATTTAGATGTTGTAGTAGTTGTTACCGGGAGAAGATGGTTGCTTGCCCTAGTTCAGTGGGTTACTTAAGTACTATGTATACAATGTTACAGAGTGTGTATTGTTTCTTTTTTTTTTTTTTTTCCGTAATGTTTTAGCTACTCGTGTGGTGGGGCTGAGTTTTGGCAGGAGTGTATCATCAGCATTGGAGCAAGATTAAACAGAAAAAGCCCTCAACTCTCTTGATTCCATTTTACCCAAGTTTAATAGCTTCCCAATGTGGTTTATGGTAACCTGGCTTAAAATTATTCTTTGTTAGCTCTAAAGGATTTTTTGTTCTTTACAAGGAATCAGTTTGCAAGCATGCATGTACCTGTCAAGGCTGTTGTGATCAGTGTTTGCATATAGCATTTAGGAAATGTAGTGGAAAGCAAGATACTCTTTTGGCTGATTCAGAAACTCGCTGGCTTGGAATAATCTGGAGAGTTTACATGTACAGATTCCCTGGATTAGATGATTTACCCTTGTTACTGCCTTGTATATCCCATAAGCCAGTTACCATTTGATTTTTGTGAAAAATATTACACTTGTCACTTTTCATTGGCTACTTGTCTTTTTTCTTTCTGTAGAAATCATCAAAAATAGATATCATAAAACAAATGTAATATGGTCCAGAATTTGGCAGTTTCTTTTCCATGCTGCTGCTTCAGAGATTAAGATGCGCTAAATGCAAGCGGACTTCATGTAAAGTTGAACTCTAGGTGAATGGGGAGAATAATGTTGAGCTCTCACCTCTGTAAAAGAGGCTGCTGTATGTATTTGTAACTTTTTTTTTTTTTTTTTTTTTAAGCATTAGAAATATCTAGCATGGTGTCCCTTGATTTCATAGAGAAATGCATGGAATGAAGCTGGTGGGTTTTGTGAACACTTGCAAGATGGTGATTTACTTCTTGTGTCTGTGAATGTGTTTTTGAGACAACACTTTTTAAATTAAATTTCAGCTCTCAGCCCACAGCTAATAAGCATGGTTGGAAGCTCTAGTTTGATTGTATTCGTGCTGTAGGATTGCTTTAGAATAGACAGCTGCTTAGCCTTTAATTAGTGGTACTTCATCAATTGAGTAGTGAACAGTCTGTGCCAGTTCCACTGACCTTCGTTCGCGTGACGTGCTCTTTGCACTATATTGTGACTTGACTTCTTAAGTAGTTCAAAGGTGAATTATCATTTGATGTGTAATTTAACTGGGTGCTTTATAGAAAGAAAAAGCAATTGTGTGCCAGGGAGGATGCAACACGCTCGTGGCGTGGGCAGTGCTCATGGAGTAAATGTCTCCAGCAGTTGGGAAACTTCCAAAGTTCCTGGGGTGGGAACCTCTTGTTGTTGTACCTGCCTCTGTTGTGCTGTGGAGAGGATCACTGGGTGAAACCTTGGCACCAGGCTTTCTCTTGGCCTCCTTCCTGGTTGTTCCCTTAACTTTTATCCCCTCCCAGGAGCTCACATACCAGTTGATCAAGTCACTTGCAAAATCGATTCATAAGTAGGGTTAGGAATGATGAATTGAATGACTTGCACATGAATTTTTTTTCTTTAAATGACTTGTTTTCTTGTGTATTAAATGTTTGGAAAATTAATCAGATTTGGGTGTTTCTAAAAGGGTTTGGGGTTAGTTGCATCCGTTGTTACTTCCTGAACAACTGAAACTACATGTAGGTGCAGAACTCATTGTGGCCTGAGGAATAGCTGCTATAACTTTCTCCTCTCTGTCATACTTTCTAGTTCTCTCTTTCATGTTGACTTTTTCTTTGGAAAACTAATTTTCCAAAAGTTTTAATTTTCCTGGCTTTCTTTATTCGTATTCAGTTTCTAATTGATGGATCTGTTTCTTCCATCAGCACGGACAGCCATTTTCAATATAAGGGGTTTAAGTAAAAAAAAAAAATCACTGGTTTAAGTTGAAATAAAATCAAGTACAAGTCATTTGTTACTTTAATACATTAAGCACTCAGTGTTTCAGATTAGCTGATAATTTCTTAAAATTTGTTAGAGGCACTTATTTACTGCCTTCAGCATTTAACACAACAGGGCTCTGAATTACCATCTGTAGACATTACCTCAGCAACAAAACAGCACTCTTTGGTGACAATTTTTTGTAAACTTTAAAACAGATGGATTCCTTGTTAACTGAGTTTAATTTCAGAGTCACTTGTTTGTAATCAAAACTGTTGAAGATAAAAAGGGAACTGTTTTGTAATAAATTTAGATCAGTGCTCAATATGTTTTGCTTCAGCTTCTAGGATGGAGCAATATATAATGAAAATATTTAACTTTAACTCTTTTTTTATGAGCATCATATTTACTGGTGGTCACACAGATATTTACATATCAAATTGAATAACTGTTCTGGTGACAGAGGACAAAATACCGTCATTTCCACTAATGTGTTGCATCTGTGTGAAGTTAATTGTACTAATTATTTGCATACATCTGGATTCGTACCTATTTTAGGTGTTTTTTTCACACATTTGGAAAGTTCTACTTACAATTCTGTATGAATTCATTTAAACACTTGAGTCATACTGCTTCAGTTCTGGAAACGTTATACTAGAAGCCAAATTGTCTGAAATCTCTAGCTTCTTTTGGTGATTGTAGGTTCATATAATATGTGGCTGTACTGACTGAAGTTGGTTGCCTTACTCTTTGGTCTCGCACTGCATTTAGCATATGGTGGTTTCAGAGGAATAGAATCTATAAAATCTAGTTTTGATGTTTTTTTGATCTGTGGAATATATTGAGTTAGATTTTACTTGTGACTTACATGTGCATAGCAAACAAACTTTTAAAATTTAAAGTGGCAGAAGAGTATTTGTGTTGCAACAGTTGATATAGTTTATAGGAAACCAAAACTTCTTATATTGAAGAAGCTTGCATAAATACATTTTTGCAAGTTTTGTGGAATACACTGGACAGGTGATTGATCTGAGGAAAAGAAAAATACAGTAAATACATCTGGAAGACTTGAATTAATACTATTGCATCCCATGAGGGGACTTCCTGTCTTGCTTATGGCAAAAGATGCCTTATCAATAATGTTTTCCTAAAATGTGGAAAGCCCTTCCTAAAGAGCGGGAGGGAAGGAGAACATGAAGTAGAAGTGGAAGAAAAGCTTAATGAGCAGTAGCCCACTCAAAATTTGTATGTGTTTAACTTTGTATGAAGAGTTAGTTGCTATGATTAGTTATATTATTAAGATTATCAAGTAAAATCAACCTTAATTCTGTAGTCAGTAGCTTTGAATATTGTTTTACAGGCCAAGAAAATTTTTAATATTTCAAACACCAGTTGTGTTTGGAAATGTGCCATCCCCTCCAACAACAGTGAGACTCCATTCACTGAGTGGCGAGAAGCATCATCAAATGTTAGTCTGGGTAGCTAATCAATTACAGTGTTTAAGCCTTCACAGAGGCTTTCAGAGTCATGTGTGAAGACGGGCTTA
Source organism: Eurystomus gularis (assembly GCA_013400335.1). Classification (NCBI taxonomy): domain Eukaryota; kingdom Metazoa; phylum Chordata; class Aves; order Coraciiformes; family Coraciidae; genus Eurystomus; species Eurystomus gularis. Next base: position 372,854 of record VZZY01004315.1, read on the forward strand.
TCATTTGGCATTAGATGACTTTTTGATTTCCTGATATTAAACAGTATTTTTTCCTTCTGTTTGTTTTTCTTTTTTGTGAAAGCAATTTTCTGTGGATGCTCCACAGGCATTGCACTGTGCTACGTTTAACAAGGCAGTCTTGTCATGTTTCCTCACAGCGGGGTTGTGTCTCGTGTGGATCAAGGAAAAAAGCAGCAGATTTGGGTCTGCTTTTGGTCTGCCTGGTTTGACAGCACTGAAGATGAAACCAAATCTATTTATTTGCCATAGCCAGTGGAGGACTTTGCAAGCCCGACTGTGCTCAGACAGCAGCAAAGCAAGGAGGGAGATTTGGCTTACTCAGGCCTGGGCGTTCTGCAGCTCCTATGCTTTTGGGAGGCTTGGCTGCTGGTAACAGGACAGCTGGTTGCAGTCATAGTTCATGGTGTGGTGGCTTGTGGAGAACGTCGACAGCAAGAGCCTCTCGAAGGCAGCCGAAGCAGCTTATGAAAAGAGAGCTTGGTCTGATAGAACTTATGGCCTTTTATCTACCCCGTTGCTTTTGTCATACTGAAATCTGCTTATCTGTGCCTGGATTAGTGAGGCCACCCCCGAAGCTCTACACCAGCCTGTCTCTGTTGTGTTTGCCTGGCTGTTGTTTTTAAACTTCATTAAAACAACCTGTAGAGGAACAAACTGATGGCATAAGGACAGTATGCTAGAGGGAAGTGAGCAAACATCCTGTTGAACAAGGTGTGAGTAAGATTTTATACACTCACACCTTAGTAACTAGGAGTTTTAGCAAGACAGCTTTTTTCCTATAGTTTTGAATACAGTCTTAGTCTTTAGCTTAATTCTCAAAGGGTTTGCACAGGTTTTGTCAAGGAAGCCAGTGACACCTTAGCCTTTTTGTAGCAGAGGAGCCTGCTGTGGAGTAAGCTTGCACCATCCCCTGCTCCCTTTCCCTCTCACCCCAGGTAGGCAGTCTGAGGCTGCAGACTGAGCAGTGAGTTCTGCAGGCTGAACTGCTGGAGAAGGGCTTGGTGTTGGCAGAGGAAGAAGAGGTTACTGCTGAGTAGTCTTTTCTTGTGAAGCATGTAATGGCTCTGCGGAAGTTGAAAGCTATAGAAATCTTCTAACACTTAAACCAATTTTGAAGAAATAACCTTTGTGAAGAAAAAATGTGAATGCTGCTTTTGGTCTTGGGACTTTTTCTAATCCATAATTTTAAAACCTATGGCTGCTGAGTTTGCTCAGCTTTTCTGTCTATAGAGATAAAAGATACTTACAATGTTCTTCTGTCTTGAACAAGTAAAACTGTGCTCTAAGTGAGAAAAGTCCCAGGAAACTGCAAAGGTTTGAATCACTTTTACTGTGGAAAAAATGGATCTTAAGCAGATTGTTGGAATTGGTCTTAAATCCAAAAGTATAAGCAAAGCAATTAGTATCTGGATGTTGTTGAAACACTAGAATAGGAGAAATTGTGTACTTGTCTTTGAACTTCAGAAACCAGTCGCTGTTGAACTGAGGTTGAGAGTTGGACTGAGTAATTCTCACGGGTCCCTTTCAGTTCAAGATATTCTATGAACTTCTAGGTTTTTTTTTTAACTGTGTGGGTGTGAACCTGTTTAACTGCAGTCCAAGAGTGAAGTGTCAAGTTTTGCTTGCCTTGATGGCTTTCATCTTCATATAGCTATGCTTTCAGAGATGCCTGCTTCAGATTCACCAAAGCAAGGGAATGTGCATCTCTACCTCTTGACCTACTTGTCTTTCCCAAGATACTGTCTAATTAGCTGTTGTGGATGAAATTTTATACCCAGAGCATTGAAAATTAGTTCAGTTTCAAGACTAGTTGGGTGGACTAGCATTGAATGCAGTTTGGTCCTCTGGCAGAATTGCGTTTTGGGGGTTGGAAATCAGGTGTAGGTTTTTTCTCAATTTTCTAGCTCATAAGTATCAGCTGATTTTTGCACAAAGTGTAATAATCTTTGTGACTGGTTTGCTAAGAGGCATGGAAGAGACCTGACATGAGCTGCACCTCTCAGAATTTGCATGCAGGTGCAGCTGTATGCACAAATGTGTCCACTGTTAGCCATGGTAGGTAACAAGGCAACAAATGAATGTTCAAAACCCCCTCCTGATAACATCTGTGAGTATGAGCTTTTGGCTGCTGAAAGCAGTTGTACCATTTCAGTGCGAATGTTCCAGGTGATAACTATCTGCAGAGGTTAATGAGAAGAGCATTATGCTGCTGTTGCTCTGCAGCAAATGAAAGCACTGGTCTTCAGAGAGTGTAGTACAGTGCTTCTCACAAATTTTATTAATTGTAAAAGAAACTCAAAACAAAACACCCCCAAAACTACCTGTGAATCTACTGGAGGAAGATATTTTTTTGTTGCCATTGAAGTCAACTTCCTGTTAGCTAATAGGGATATTCTTACTTCATGTGCAAAAACAAAAGTCAAGATCTCCTTTTTCAATTTGGGGAACTCTTGTGTGTAACTGAAGTATTTAGGGAAAAAATGTCTTTGTTTAATATACCTTCACTTGTCAAAGATTTGTTAAAGAGTGATGGAGTGGAACTAAGGCAGGGAAAAGTTGGCTTTGGCTGTATACTGGGGAAGAACCCCAACAGCAATAGGTTATCTGAATGGAATTGCTTCCTATGAGGAATCATGGTGGAAATACCCATTTTTGAGGTCCCATACAACTAGACTGGGCAGTGAAATTAAAATACGCTATAAGAAATAATCTTGCATTTCTTTTGCAGGGAAACGCATAGATGACTCTTGTAGGAAAGTGTCTGGGTTATCTAATGAGTGCAGTAAGTTTCCTATAGTGCAGAACAATAATGCAATGCTAATGCTGGGGGATTGTTATTAATAGCTTGGCTGATTTAAACTAGACAGTTACAGTTCAAGCTCTGCTGGGCACTAGGTTTTCTCTCAGCTGAGGTAAAATTCAGCTTTTTTTTTTTTTTTTCAGGAAAGAAAAAGCCTGAAAACTACATGTACTCAGCTTTAGTTTTTACAGCTAATAGTATAATCGTGCTAATTTTTAGCTTCTGATTTAAATGTTATCAGTTACAGCTACACCACCACCTTTCTGAGAAGTTTGGCATTTCATATATGCTGGGTTTTGTCGTGTTGCGGTTCTTTTGCCAGAACCACCTTCAGGATGTGCTTTTAAATTCTGGAGTCTTAGTTGCAGCTATTTTAAGATGCCTCTGACCCCAGCTGCCTGCTCTGTCTCTGCTGGAATTTTACTGTCCCTGGAGCAGGGGTGACAGGGGATATATACATAGTTTCTCAGCTGTCACGATCCAGTCCAGGGTAGTAGTTTTTTTTTCATTAAAGAGTTATGGAGAGGGTTATGAACTGACTTGTGGTGTGGGTGCTGAAGTGTATGTGTTTCTCCTGGCTGGGTGGTAGTTTCCAGCAGAGCTGGTGGATGGCAAGGGTAAGATCTTAAGCTTGAGTCATGTAGGAGCAGCAAGAGCTTATGATGTAAGCCCCAAAGCTCGTTTAGGTTTGTGTAAACTTGGTTGCTATTGTGTGGTTCCAAAGCAAACATACACTTAAATAAGCATTTTTAAGGTTTGGGGTCTTTTTGAACACAATATTTTCTTTCTTTTAACTATTACAGACCTCTCACTTCTTCAGTAAGTGTCATAGGGTTTTCCTGTGTGTAGCCCAGCTGTGGCTATTCCCTTCTGCTTGCCCTGGAAAGGAAACATTTTGTATGTTAGAAGTGTACTACAAATAATGTAAACTGTAGGATATCCTCAACTTACAGTTTTTCTAACTTAGTGGGTATATATGACTGCAGTTGTTTAAGTACAGGTAGTAGTACTGTTCACTCAAATGTTGAAGTGATAGATAAGGATTAAATTCAATAAATACTAAATACTATATGTAAAATTTCTAGGTATATCTTGAGTCTGTTTTCAGAGAAGCAAATGATGATACTGCACAAATTGGAAAAACTGCCTGAGCTTAATAGCCCTTTCAAACGTCTATTATTGTGTTGTGTGTCATCCAGCAGAAAATGCAGTTTGATAGTTAGCTATGTAGGAAAGAGGCAGCGATTCTTTCAGAAAGATCAATTCCAAAGAGATGCAAATCCTGCTAAATAAGAAATGATGTTATCTTTTACAAAGTTCAGATTTTTTTTGCACTAGTAAAGTCTTATCAATTTTTGTAAGCATAATCTGCTTAAAAGACAAACTCTTAAAGAGAAAAAGAGTAAATTTCTTTCTTCACCTGGATATTTTAAGTCTCTGTGGTTTGGTGAGAAAGGTAATTAGTATCTCTTGTGTGGATTTGAGCAGCATTCAAGCCAGTTTAATCAGCCACAGGATTTTCATGCTGCTAGATAAGCATGACCTTTTGATGAATGGCTGTTACACAGGTCCTTCTGTGACTGAGGAGAAAGGGGCTTTCTTGGCTCTTTAGCAGTTTGGTCTTCATAAGATGATGCTATCTAGAACTGCACAAGTCAACTAGAGCAGTAGCTTAATCTTGAGCCTTAAAAAGTGTTTAATTTCACATGTAACCATTTCAATCTGGTCAGTTTGTTTCCTTTAGCTTCATATGTGTTCTCTCTCACCCGAGAACTAATAAGATGATGAACCTTAAAGCAATTAAATATTGTTCCCAAGAATTTGTCTTCTCAGTAATTTAAAAAAAACCCCCTGATTTCTTGAATACCAAATCCTGATAGTATTATATATAATATAATAATTATATGTTACTTATATAATACTATAGAATACTTTATTCACTGGTGATAATTTAGAGGAAATGAAATCAGTATTTCTGTAGCTAGATCATGTTTGTTTTGAATGGGTTTTTGGAAACTGATTTTATTGAATGGAAGGCTTATTCACTTCAGCTTTTGAAGCCAAAGTTTTGACTGTGCAACTATAGTTAGTTTCTGAATTATGGATTTACTAGGAGCAAAAAAGTTGGAGGAGCAGGGTGTTACTTGCTAGTTAACCTTCAGAAGGCAGTCTTTTATTTCAGCCAGTGATGAAATAACAATATTTCCAAAGGAAAAAAGTTAATTCATAACACTTAGTTCTTGAAATATTCAGAAAAGACTGACTGTTCAAATGGAATAAGCAACACATGCGTGTGGGATTTGTTGGCATGGTCATTTACTAGGCTTTCCTTACACTGCAATGGAGTTGCTGATTTGCTTGGTGAACTCATCTGTGGGTTAGGTTCTGGCAGGCTGGATTTGACTTTCAGGGTGTGTTGGGTACCCTGCAAAAGGCAGTTTATCAAGCCATTCCTGGCAGTAGTTTGTTGACTGTAATAGTTTATTGAACTACAGTGATAAGACATTGCTATGGTCACTGGTTAATGTGTGCACCTGCTTGTATGCACCTGTTATGCTGTTATTACTCTGAAAGAACTCTTAGGATGTAGTTTTTACAATGAGCTTCCACTCTTAGACATGAGAGCTGGCAAAAGATCATGTTAACAGTCAGGGCAATTCTTCAAATAGGTTTATGAAGTGTTTTGTACGTTTATTACTGGGGGAGCAGAAAATTCCTCTTTGTGTGTTTATTTTTGTGTGTTTCTTTCTAAATGAGCTAGTGAAACAGTTGTTGATGATTCCAACACAAGATGTGAGAGACTGGGAATGTGCTCTTGTCTAGCTCCAAGAGGTTGATAAGTAACTTGGTTAGAATCGTGTTGAAAAATACTCAATTTCTGTGAAAGGAAACAAGATAACGTTTGATGCAATTCATGTTTTACTGATACATGAAGTAGCTTTGAATATTAAGATATTTTCTTAAAAGTTAAGGAAAATGGAGAGCTGATACAGCTTCTGATGAAATTTAGTGTAAATTTTGTGGACGGTAGCCCATGCTGTCTTTATACTTTGTGCAGGTAATTAATTAGCTATAATCAACTTCAGATGTCTTGAAGTTTGACACAAGTATTTGTTTGACTAGGAGAGTACTTCCATTATATCCTAAATAAAATGTGCTTTAAGAGCTCCCTTTTCTGCACGTTATCTCTGGCCACTACTGCTGTGCAAGTATTACTCAGCTCTGTAAAGATCCTGATTTAACAGAGACTGGTTTATTTGGCAGAGTGATTAGCAGGTTAAACCAATACCTCCCTTAATAGACCAGTAGAAGAAGTGATAAGCCCATCATATTTGGGATCTGGGAGTACAGGTTAAGTAAAATACCTTTGAGCTTTTCTTCTGTCTTTTGAAGTAAGGCAATGAAAGCAAACTTTCAGAGAGTAAAATCATCACTGGCTGCTGCACCACATTCAGTATGGGTATATCACTTCATTAAAAAACCCAACCAAGTAACAAAGGTGCTTGACACCCTTTAAGAATACACCTCATTTCCCTCTTGAAAGCCAGAAACTTCTTTTGTCCTCATCCATTATAACTTGTTTTACTGTTCTCAGTGCATGTTTCCTCTGATGGTGAGTGACTTCTGCCTGGCAAAATGACCACACTGGTTTGTTAAGCCCTGTTCAGACAGGCATAGCATTGTCTGAAAACTCTGGGAGGTGTTTCCTGATAATGTCCTGCCACCTCTGGTGCTTTGTTCATGACAGCCTGCGGAGGAATAAATGCAGGTTCTAGCATGGAGATTGTCCCTCTAAGTTGTTTCGTCCTGTAGATAACAGGCCCATCTTCCTGCACTTCATCGATTTAATTCTGCCCAGTCGTCCTCAGACTGGCTTTGTACACTGCAGCTCCATCTGTTCCCAATCATTTGATCTAATAGGCTGTAATGAAGGCTTGGTACTTGAAAAACCTTTTTGTCAGAGCTGATGACAGTGGCTAATCAATGATTCACAAATGTTTTCTTCAAAGTAATATTTAGTCTTCTCCCCAAACAGAGTACATATGTAGAACAAAGGGTGGGGGTGTAGGGGCAGCTTTCTTCTCAACTTCAGTGGGCTCTTGTGAGGTCGACTTTGCTCTGGTGACCATGGGTGGCCATGTGAAGCCATAAGGTATGCGTTTGCCCACTTTGGGTGCCAGCCTGGGGGCTGAAAAAAATCCATCCTTCCTCAAACACCTCTACACTTCATAGTAAAATCTTTGAATCTTGTGTTCTCCTTCACCTTGTAGTTTTGGTAACTATGCACATGTTCCAACCTGAATCCTGAGGAATGGATTGAGGGGCAGATCACCAGTGCTGCTAAATTGTTTCCCTGCTGTTTCCTAGCAGTCTTTCAGTGTCTTAACTGAACTTAACTAACAGTGCATCTGATGCTCTGTTTATCCATTCTCTGTTGTTCAGTTTGCTGTTGGTTGGTTGCTTATTTTTTAAAAAAAGTATGCATTCAGGCATATTAAAAAATATGATTGCTTCCCAATGCAGGCTCCTATTATGATATCAAACTGTGCGAAGTTACTGCTTTCTTCCAGTTTTCTCAATGTGAAAATTTGATTGGCTTAGTCAATCCGTACCAAAAAAAAATTAAGATACCTCTTTGAGGAAGAGATTTGTATCAGGAGCTCATGAAAATCACTTGTAAGGCCCTATTGCTGTAAGGGGAGACTTTACAAAAAACTGAAGCTGTTCAGAAGGATCTGAAAAGTGAACTTATGTTAAATGGTAGCTTATGTCAGAACCTGAAATAAATAATAAAAACTGCGCAGCAGGTGGAAGCAGCCTCTCGAAGTACAAATGCCCTGGGTACAGAGACAAGGCAGCAGATGGACCTAAAAATAATTGGAAATAACCACCTTTGCTTAGAGTTAAATTCTGAGTGAATCAAGCGGATTTAGCTGTGAGACAGGGGAGGGCAGATAACTACTGGTAGCTGGCATAAGGTCACCCGACACTTTCTGAAGAGGATACTATACAGCAGTTATTTTCAGCCTTTTTCAATTTAGAGACTCCTTCAGAGCAAGCTTGGCTCAGATCTGCTGCTCTTTCATGGTTACTAGGAGCTGACTGGCCTAATGGACTGTAAGAATTGAGGAGCAGATTAGAGCTGAGGCAGTCCTGTGGGTCTCATGGAAGGAATGGGCTGTATTTCTTCTTGGTTTTAGCTTTAGGAAATTGAAGAAGGGCAAACAGGTTCAGTAAGGCTGAGGTAAGCTGTTCTAACACTTTCAGGATATAGTTCTGTATTAAATCCATCATGTATTTGGGTAACAGCTTTACCATTGAATAGAATGTACTTCCAGAAGTAATGGTAATATAAGTGCTAATATTTGCTTTATGAAAGAGGGATGTATCCTTCCCAGGAATTTTACTCTGCGTGGTTCTGTACACAGAATAAAAAAAACCTGTAAAAACTTCTTCACAGCACTGGAACAAGCTGCCTAGAGAGGTTGTGGAGTCTCCTTGTCTGGAGACATTCAAAACCTGCCTGGACGTGTTCCTGTGTGACCTGATCTAGGAGATCCTGCTCCGGCAGGGGGATTGGACTAGATGATCTTTTGAGGTCCCTTCCAGTCCCTGGCAATCTGTGATTCTGTGAAATTTATCGAAGCACAGCTTCTGCAATACATGCAATTCCTGCTTAAAAAAAATGGGGCAAACAAATTCAATTATCTTAAATTTAGGATGGCTGTTTGTTACTAGTTTTCATTTATGGAAAGTGCTAATTAAGCACTGAAGATTTCCATAAATGCAAGTTTTATTTGGAAAGAAAAGCTACTTATGAGAGGCAGCTGAATTGTATCTGTGATTGCACTTGAATGTCTCAATGACCCATACATGTCTTGCAGGAGATCTATTAAATTTTTTTTTTCAGCTTGTCGTAGTAGATTGCTTAGAGATCCATTAAGGCATCTGATTATATAATATTTGCTTCCTTGTCTGATAAAAACTGAAAATTAATTTTATTTCCAAGGTTTTATACATCTGTGATTCAGAGCGATTCCCCTGTTAGCAGGCTTTAATGTGGAAGGGCTAATTCAAATCATGAGTAAGAAAAGAGGTACCAGAAATGCAAGGGGGAAAGCATCCACTGAGGATCATAGCAATTCGCACAGAATTCTTCTTCCTGTGGGAATAATAAACTTGTTCACATCATGACTGAATTGCATGTGCTTGCAGCGTCATCTCACCCATGTTTGCATAAAACCTTGTTATGAAGTGTTGCCTATCCCTGAAGGGAGAGTTCCAACATGATTAATGATGTGCAATCACATCTTTTGAGTAAGAAAATATTGTTCTATCACAAGTAAAAAGAACTATATGATGCACTCAAATGTTGCAGAAAGATTGTGGTCTTTGGATCTTGCTTTAGTGATTGCAGGATATGTTTAAAGAAACACTCTGTACTAATCGAGAAAATGTTTCGTGGCAGAAACAATTGTGACTTTAATCTGGTTTGATCAGGGTTCGTTTCACTTTTTTAGCAACGTAATGGAGTTGCTTAAGTGAGAAGCTGTTCTGGCAGGACTCCTTCTAAAGATGACAGCTAACCCTAGCTAAAGGAGAGCCAGCCCAGTAACCCAGAGCTACCCTGTGGCAGACCCACCTCCTTTCATTAGCTGTGTACAAAGGCTGGTGCAGGTAGGCTGACTGGTTGTGTGTCTGTAGCTAGATGTGATGGATCTGGCCATGTGGCTCGATTTCTGATAGGCAGGAGAAATTGTAGTGCTCTGTTGGCAAATAAAGCAATTTTGTTATGGATTGCCACTTATTAGAAAGTTCTTCAGCGTTGCTGAGTTGACTTAAATGGATTTTCAGCTTTGTGCTTTAATAGAAAATGAGCATGTGATTGTAGTGATTGTAGTTTTTTGGTGAAACTGGTATTAAGGATACAAGGGAACCATGAAAGATGTGTGGAGAAAACACTACTTTAAATACAAGTTTAATTTCCTGCCCTCCCTTGAGAAATCCCAGGATTGTTAGAACCTATTCTACTCCCAGATGGCTAGGTGCTCTTCCAGGACTGAATTGTGCCTGTGTGGACAGTTAGTGCATCAGCACTAATAACTGAGTGCTCACAAGGCCCTGGTTACTCTCCAAATCAAAGGAGAAGGTCCTGAAGAAAGTTATAACATGACTGGAGTGGTCAAGGTGATAATTTGCAGAGATGGTGTTGAAATAGTGTCATTAGTGGCATTGTATGATGCACAGGCACTTGCTTTTATAAAGTATTGCATGAAGATTCAGCCTGCACATTTTGAGTACAAGTGGTCATTAATGTGTGACACCCAAGTTGTCTAAATAGCAGAGCCATTGTCCTCTTCTCTGGTTTAATTTTCAGATACATTGTTTAGTAAACACAGTAATATATATATCAAAATATGTTTTTTTCACACTTAAAAAGGGTGAACAAAATATATGAATTACTTTTTTTAGGAGAATTACTGAAGTTTGGATTGCTATCTTGATACTATAAACCTGCAATAAGTGGCAATGTCAAGGGTTCCCACCCCACCTCCTCCTGGGGAGATGTCCAGTGGACCTGTGGCTGAAAGCTGGTGTTACACACAGGTAATCTGCATAAATTACAATGGCTTTATTTCTGCTTATAATTAAAAAAAAACAAACCCAAACTAAAATTGAGTTGTGCTGACAGTCTAGCTAGTTCTCCATAGTTAATGTTTGTTGAGTAAGTTAAATTTTATTAATATTTTCTACATCTTTTGTTAGGTTAAAGTAGTAAAATTTTCCTACATGTGGACCATTAATAACTTCAGTTTTTGCCGAGAAGAAATGGGTGAAGTTTTAAAGAGTTCTACCTTTTCATCGGGGCCAAATGACAAAATGAAGTGGTAAGGTCTTTATTCTAGCAATTGGGGGTTTTAAATTTTGTTTGTTTGTTGTTTTTTCCACTCACAGAAGTTGCAAAGTTAAATTGCAAATACATATTAAACTTGGATGTTTCTTAAACTTTTGCTGTAGGTATGGATTGGTGCTAATTTCAAAGTTTCAGCAGTCACAAGGGAAAGAAAATTTTTTGGTAGCTTGTATAATTGTATCTTAGAAAAATATTTCTGAAGTTGTTTGAGGTACAATTTAAAAATGTACAATTTCTGCATTTCTTTCAGGTGCCTGAGAGTGAATCCAAAGGGATTAGATGATGAAAGCAAAGACTACCTGTCATTATATTTGCTTTTAGTCAGTTGTCCAAAAAGTGAAGTCAGAGCAAAATTCAAATTTTCCCTGCTAAATGCTAAAAGAGAAGAAACAAAAGCAATGGGTAAGGGAAGCTTAATATATTGCATATGAATTTGTAAGAACACCCCAAAGAAAATCAACGTTGTCATTTATTGCAGTTGAGACCAGAATCTAATATTGAGATAAACTTTAAAATATCTTTTTAAAGTTTCCTCTTAGAAACTTAATTAAAAATCTTGTTAACATTTCACACATTTCTGATCACTGAGCTGTGTTAATCCTGTCCTAAGCAGTATAAATCATGATACATTTCTAACTGCCATCATTCCAGATTCTTGTCACCTAGCTTTCCTAGCAGATTATTCTTGCTCCTGTTAGTAGGGATGTATTTGCTTGTTTCTAGCTATGGTGGAAGTAAGCATTTGGATTTCCATAGTTAATTAGGATAAACATGCATGGCTGTGTTTTTTTTTTTTTAGACACTCCTTTACAATGTTTTGGTCTATTTCATTTGATTTACACTGTAATCAGTTTAAAAACATGAGCTATGCACCCAAGGAATTAGAAGACTTTGAAATAATTGATAGTTTGATTTAATTACCTTCTTGATAGGGAAAATGTGTGGCTCTTTGTTCCAAACTTAGAAGCACAAGCTTCATTGGAAACACTTTGTGGCAAAGTTGGACTTCTCTTGAAAATGTGTGATTTAATGCTGGTCTGTGCTGCCATTACTAGTCCTCTATATGAAGAATCTGTCTGCTGTTCTTCCCTCTTACTCCAGGACTTAAGAGAACTTGCAGGGTCCATTCTGTTTCAAGTTCTGAATTTTTTTGGAAAAGATCTATAGTTCTCCAGTACTGGTACCCAAAGTTCATGCTACTTTTTCCGTATGTAACTAGGCCCACTTATAATCTTTAAAGTAAATCCACAAAACTGAGTTCAAATCTAGAAACTAAATGGTTGGACTTTTTGCAAGGGAAGTAAATGTGTTACGTATTTCGCTCTGTTTATCCTCTTCCACTGATGGAGTTGGTTGCTTCAGTCCCAAGCCTCCTGGTTGTAGAGCTTATATGAGCAAACCTAGACTTCTATACATTTGGTGGGTTGTGGCATTTGGCTTGAGAAAGACTTCCAGTCCAGTAGTGGACTGGTGTCTAATCGAATGAAACTGCAGTGTGTGCACCAAAAAATAGTTTGAGATAATACTAAGATCACAGAATTGTTGAGGTTGCAAAGGGCCTCTGGAGGCTGTCTAGTCCAAAGCCCTTGCTGAAAGCAGGGTCAACTAGAGCAGTTTGCTTGGGACCTGTCATACTTAGAATATCTCCGTGCGTGGACGCTCCACAATTTGCCTGGGTAATCTGTTCTAGTGTTTAACTGGATGCTGCTGGTGACTTTTGCCTTAGGGGTTTAGTGTTGGCTCTTGTTCATTTGTTTTCTGCCAGGACCCCAGTTGCCAGTCACCAGTTTCTTCCTGATTATTAGGTCTGTAGCAGGCACTGAGGACAACTTGCTCACATTGTCCTGACCTCTGACCCTGACCCATAAACTCTCCTCCTCTAAATGAGGGATGTGCAACATAGAATGGAGGGTTTTGGAGAACCTGGAGATTATTTGCCTAGTGCTACTTTAAATGTTAAAATCACAAGGTGCTAAAAGCCGCATATCCTATGAGTAGATGTATCTTCACTTTCTGCAATAGTAGCTTTCCTGTATTTGGCATAACAGGAATTATAAACATATTTTAATTTTGGGAAATTACCAACAGAAATCTTATTTCTTGGACTTTCCAGCCATTTACCATCTGCTTCTGGAGATGCTGTTTTTATTTATACAGTATAATGATGCCTGACTTTAGATGTCCTTTGTAAATTGAAGCAGCAGTCTATGCATGAATTACCAAGTGATGAAGCTGTGTATAAAATAGGTAACAAACTAACATTTTAACTTTATTGGAAAGAAGAAGAATATATTTATACTTTCATGCTGCTTTATTTTTGTGATTTTGTATATTGTAATTAGTACTCATCACTTAATTTCAGAGGGTTAACATTGATTCTTGCTGATAACAGTCAAATCTGTCTGCAGAAGAAAGAAGTGGGCTGAGTCTAGAGAAGAAATTTTTAAAAACGATTTTTAAATGTGATTTTCTGATTTTTTTTTTATTCCATTTCGTGAGTTTTGATGAGTTTTTGACAAGTTGCTAAAAATGTGAAAACACTAATCCAAAATGCCCCCCAAAATAAACAGTATTTTTTAAAATGACAATTTTTCTTCCTTGGCATACAGATTTAAATACGTGAACAGTATTCGGAGTTTGTACTGTCACCGTTAATGCCCCCACTGCACTTCAGTAAGAGCATTTCCTTCTACTTCTGTGCTCTGCATGGATAAGGGTTTTTTCTTGAAAGAAGTGTGCTGAGGTGACAGGGATGGAGACACCTTCTCAGTGTCAGTTCCTGGGATGTTCTTGACCGTATTAAAAAAATACAATCAAAACCTGCGCAACATATTTTGCTTGATCTAATTCTAGTGAAAAACTGTTGTGAATATAATTTTTCCAGCTGTTGGCGCTGAGGACAATGTATTATACATTTGTTTTCTAACATGTGGTTTGTTACGTGGTGAAGTCTTTTCCAGTGATGCTACCAAGTTAACTAGAGAAGTCTGACTTTCCTGGTGTTTTTGTTTTGGAAGTTTTAAAAGGAATGATATTTTAACAGATTCTGTCATGAAAAATAAAAACTTGTGATTTAGTCTTCTGGAGAGTAATTTAGAAGTTTAAAGTATCTATCCATATAGCAAATGAAATGATGTGTTTCTTGCCCAGCTCTTTTGGAATGAAAGGAAAATTCTGTCTTGGAAAACTTTTTGAGATTTTTTTTTTTCCTCTCCTCTGGTATTGTTTCAAAAGTATTGTTGCTGTCTTCCTTTTGAACAATCTTCCCAAATATAATTCAGAATATGGTTTATGCTACCCATATTCTCAAAGCCATTCCTAAAAAAACCTCTTTCCCATGATTTAGTTCCACATAAAAGTATATAATGCTCTTTCCTGTGGTTTGGTTTGTGGAACAAGTGGCCACCTCACAGTGAACATGCCATATAAAATATATAATTTTACTGAATTGCATGTATTTGTATTAATATGACCATGGGAAGCCCTTTGCGGGCTGTCAACATTGGAACTGGACAAAAAGGGTCATGTGATCACAGCAAATCTGATGGAATAAAAAAGTTCTCATAACTGTGACTAAAAGGTAAATCTAAACAATTTCTTATGACAAAAATAGTTTGTTACTTGAAGGGTTTTATTTCTGTTTTGCCTTTTTGGTGCTTTTACTGTATTTGGAAATAACTTCAACCTGTGAAACAAGATTTTCCATTTCAGGAAGAAGTCAAACCAGATTGTTATGACAACTGCAGAAGTGTTGTCAGAATGCATTTGTGATGACAAATTCATTGTAATGGTACTTCCCTGTGAACAGTTTCGGTTCTGACACATTGGCTTTCTTAAACATTAACTGGAAAACTCCTCTCTTGCTGGCTGGTGCCTAAGATAACATCTAAGCAGACGATGTGGTTTGAAATGCAAATTGTTGTCTACAAAGTTCTATCAAGTATTTTATAAAACAACAGTATTACAACATTTTAAAAAGTTGTGGATTTTCTAAAAGTGCAATACATGATACAAATGTGTTAAATTGGTTCATTTTTTGATTAACAGCTTTAATATACAATTTAGGTGTTGTTATTTGTTAATATTATTTAACTTGCTGTATTTGTACATAACTGTTTCTTATCAGAAAGCCAAAGAGCGTATCGATTTGTGCAAGGCAAGGACTGGGGTTTTAAGAAATTTATCCGAAGAGATTTTTTACTAGATGAAGCTAATGGTCTTCTACCAGATGACAAGCTTACGTTATTTTGTGAGGTGGGTATAGGTTTTCAAGTGGTAAACTTTTACATAATTACTTTTTCTGCTGTAATCAATAGAGGTTTATGTTGATTTAAACAGTAATATGCTATAGAAGTAGTCTTCTGTAAACTATAAATGTAGTAAAATACATTTACTTGCTTTGTTTGTGTTGTATTGTGTTTTCTTTTTTGATATATGTATACTGAAGTGTAGAGCAAGTCTGAATTGATCACTTGTAAACTGTTGGGCTTTTCCATGAATGTGCCAGGATTACGTTAGAACTGACTGTAGAATTATTTATGCAAAAGTTGGGTGATGTGTAGAAGTACAGTTTACTGAGGTTACTGTTATTTAAAGAAGTTGTACTTAGGATTGTTTTTCACTGGATAAGCAAAACAAAATGTCTGTGTTGATTTGTGTTATAAAAATCCCAACCTAATTGTTTTAATCTATAGTCCTGTAAGGTAATTTATGGCTTTAACCAATGAACAAGTCTTTCCAGTGGATGAAACACTTTATTTTTATAGCAATTGTTACATTTTGTTTTCTGAACAAATGCAAGTGTCCTGTAGAAGAACTGCTTAATACTGAGAATGAAATTTATACCACAGCTCTCAATATTAACTTCACGATGTATTATGGGTCACTTTTCTAATATCAGTTATGTTGGTAACCTAAATTGTCGTCTTTAAATTCAGTAAAGCGCTTACTCAGTGCTAAAAATGGAAACTAGAGAAAGTTGCAGTGTAAGTACAGTGTGTTAAATATACATTGGCTGGTTATCTTTGCTGCCATAAAGTGATTAGTGACTTAGGAGGATGATAGATGCTCTAACTACTAATAAGTTTGCTTTGATCTGTGTATTTACAGGAAATGTGTAAAATTGTCTTGGCAAGATTACAATTTAATTATATGTCATTATGCTGTGTAGGAAGAATAATTGAAATGTGGCCCCTGAGACTAGCTATTGCAAATATAGTGCATCTTATTTTCACTTAGACAAGTTAAATTAGCTGCATGATAAATTTGTTTTGAATGCAATAATTTTGGTGATAAAAGCAGATGTAACAAGTTCTTTTTATGGTTCTGTAAAGATACTTTTGAGTATTTTTTTGTTTTAAGTTTTCCTCATAATGAATACTTTGATGTAAATGAACAGCTCTTAAAAATAGTGTTTGCTTTTGGAAGTGGGTCAATATTTAATTTTAGAGATAGTTTGTTTAAAAAAAAATTAACAAATACCAAATTTTACGGAGAAATATTATTTAAATTTTGATGCTAATCTTTAAATATAACTGTTTCACTACAAAAGCTCTCAATGTTTTAATGTGAGTGGCTTTTGAAGCCACCTTAATTATAAATGCTGAAGGAAATGCAACGTTTAGTTGTGCACAGTGAGTGTGTTAAAATAAATTTTGGCTTGTTTCAGGCTAAAGCAAAAACATTAAAAATCCAAATAATTTTAAAATCTGTTTATTCTGATATGTTCTTCTAGCTCTTCAGCTGTTATTAGAAATAACAGGTCTTGTTTGAAGGACCTGTTTCCATACACAAGTCTGAAGTTTTTGTCCTTTTAAAAACTCAAGTTCTAATTTCTGTGTTTGCCTTCCGACTTGTATCCTACTTGAAAGACTGGTTTACCACTTCTTCTAATTATATTGCACTTGGCTTGATAAAACTTACAGCAGGTATTTAGTAAAGGTTAGCGAGTACCAACTGTGCTGTTTGGTTGGCTCTTCTTTTCTCCCTGTTGGGTTGCAGAAGAATTATTTGGTCTTCTTGGCAGCAAAAGTATTCTTTCTATGTTGCTGGATGTTCTTGAGATCAACTGGATATATCCTTGGACTGGAAATTGAGGGATTGTTAGGTTAAATACTTTGCAAAGTCCAAATGGCAATGCTACCACAAGCAACTTATTCATTAAATATAACTTCATAATTGTGTTTTTTTAAGCAAGCTAATCTATGCTTCACTCAGTTCTCACTTCTCATATCATCTGAAATTACTGAAGCCTTGCAAGTATTCTCATTTGCTGATTAGAATAGCATTGAGAATGAGAATCTATTATTCTCTTCGGGGATGTTTTTCCTAGCAAGTGCTTTCACCAATCTCTTACCTAGTTTAGGCTGAGAGCATGGTCTAGAACGTCACTGACATTCTTTACTGTTAGACCTCCACAAATTCAAACCCAAGAGAATGCATCATCCATGTTAACCGTCCTTGCATGCAGAACTTGTTCAGGTCATAGTTTATACATTTTATATACCCTTACATGTGAGGGTATGCAATGCCAACAGGACCTGTGCCCCTAAGGTGTCTAGGCTGTGCAGAAGCTGCATGTTGGATAGCTTCCGAACAAGTAAAATAAATGAGACCTTTTGGAGTACCTGGAAATCCTGACTAGGTTGATATTCTTATTTAAGATACATTTTTGCTATTAGTTCTATCAGGTTCTCATCATCCTGCAGTTTAGTGAAGAAATACCTTCGCTCTTGGGGGTGATTTTTATAAGCACAACTCTAAGGTGCCTGAGGTAAGGCTTTGTATCAGATGTTGAGACCATCATAAACCAGTCTTTTTCAGCCTAAGATGACTTTTCAACAATTATGTAGGATTAGATTGATTGGATTTCAGCTTCATTTAAGTAAATATTTAAAAAAGAGAATTTACATGATTGTAAGCATACTGTCTGGATAAGTGAGATGTGAACTATCTAGACTCCTCTAAGTTTGTATTTAGAATCTTTAAAAGTTGTTACTATCTGCAGGCAATACATGATGGGCTGCTCAGATGTAGGAGACTTGAATTAAAAATTTGCTCACATTGTATCTTAAAATGATGACTCAGCAAATTGTTGTGTTGCACAACTATCAATGGATATTAGAAACCATTCTGAAATAGAAGCTTGGAACATCAGGAATCAGTTTAAGTACACGTAAAGAATGTATAGATGACCTTCCTAGGCCACTGTCTGTAGCTAACAAGAGGGTGCTGTGTGGACAACTTGGATCATGAACTTTGAGTCAAGTCTCTGGAGAAGCAGAACTCTTCTTTGGCAACAGAAGACAAGCTTTGCTAAGCTAAAACTCCATTTGTGTGTATGTATATCTCCTGGAATCACTCTGTGTATGAAAACTGTGAAACAGAGAACACAATAGCTGTATAGATTTTTTTTTTTATGTTAAAAATGTATACTCTTACTGTAGAAGAGGAATTTATAGTGCTTTGGGTTTGTTTGGGTTTTTTTTTTGCTTTAAAAGGTGGAGGAATGTAAAGGAATTTCTTATAATCACAAGGGGGTATGGGATGAAACAGAGAATTAGGCAATGATTCAAATCCCCAAGCTGCTGTTTTAATTGGATCATCCTCCTCTTCTGAAGTTTGGTTTGTAGTGCTCTGACTTTCTGTGAAGCTTAGCTGTGCTATTTTTGCTTTATGCCAGATTTATTCCAGATGCTGTGCCTCTAGAAATCAAAGCAAGCACTGATCTTAATGGTATCGGCATTTTCTCCTAATATATAATCCTAACTTTCTGAATGTGAGAGATGCAGTGATCAAGATCTTGTAGTATGGCTCATTTCTTCTTTACAAAGGTTTTATTCTCTCAGAAAACAAGTAAAAACCTGCTGAGCCCTTGTGATTTTCCACAATACTGATGAAAAGGACTTAGTATGTAAAGATACCAGAAAAAAGCAAGTAAGAATGCTACTTTTCCTGTTTACTGCTTATACAAAAGACTTAAAATGGGGGTTAGTGGCAATATATTTGTTTCAGTTGCCTTTATTTCACAGTTTTCTTAACTAGTTCTGTACAAAAATTACATTGTGAGAGCATGCATTTCATTATTGAAGCTACTTACCTACTACATCTTACATTTCATTGACTTATATTTCTAAAATAATAGCTTTTAATCTGGTTTGGAAAACAATCGCTCATGATTCATGCCTTGGCTGGACACAGTAGAATGTTTGCATTATCACATTGCACGTTAAGTATGAACTTACTGTAATTAAAATTAGGAATATCATACTATTCAAAATTTGTATGTATTTTTCTTATGAAACATTTGTGACCTTGTGAGCCTATGATCTGTTTAGAATTTGATACTGTATATATTGAAGAAATCTGTGAAGAGTGTTCAGCTGTTAATTTATCTCTGAAATAGCCTTAACTTTTATTTTTTGATCCCGCTGGTATCCCGAGAACCATGTCTGTCCTTGACTTATTTACTTTGGCATTTCTATCAGGTAGCATGTGGTATTGTGCTCTTTGTTGTTGTTGTTTTGGCTGGATAAATACACAATGTTAGAATCTCTCAGTAGAGCCCTAATTGTTTTATGTTCCTTAAAAGTAAACTATAAAGCGTTAGTGTACGGTTCTGGCCTAATGCCGGAAGCACCACTGTTTTTGCTTTGCAATTGCTGAACTTCTAGCAATAGGTACTGTAATTTAATTATTATTGGCATTCAGTTATGAAGGAGTTGTCTTGCTGTGATTTTCTGTTAGGTAAGCGTGGTCCAAGACTCAGTAAATATATCAGGACAGTCTAATACAAACACTTTGAAGGTACCTGAATGTCGACTAGCAGAAGATTTAGGGAATCTCTGGGAAACAACAAGATTTACAGATTGCAGTTTTTATGTAGGAGGACAAGAATTCAAAGCTCATAAATCTGTCCTTGCAGGTACTTTCTACTTTTGTATTGCTATTATTTTGTAATTAAAATTGCTAAGCATTTAAAATTTGGTTATATTTAATGTTTACTTTTCTTGCTACAGCACGATCTCCAGTTTTTAATGCAATGTTTGAACATGAAATGGAGGAAAGCAAAAAGGTAAGCCTCAGTGAAAACTTCACATGTCAATATTTGTCCATTGTGAAAAAGGGGAAAGTTGCAGCAATCTTGAAGTATTGCAAATTGAGTAAGTACTACATGAAGGTGCATGAGTGGAAGAGCTACTACTCCTGAATGCCCTCCTGGTGAGTTCTGTGGGAGTTTCTTTCTATAGAAAGAGCAGGTAGGGCTAACTGTGGAGGGATTCTGTGGATTTGTTCTTTCAGGTGCTTGTATATGCCCTAGATCAGCGTGTATGGTTTTTGTGGGTTTTTTTGGTTTGTGGGTTTTTTTTTAACATTAGCTACTGCTGTAACTGACCTAGTAATCTCTGCTCCTTTTTGTTTTAGTTTATACTTTCACATAAGCTGATTGACTCAACTAAGGCTTTGCTATGGTGTATGAAAACACTTTATATGGTAGCAAGGACACAACAGGTGAATTTATGACTCAGATGAAGCCCCAAGGCAGTGAAGCACTCCTTTTCATTCACAGTTTCTGCAGGCACTTGACCTGTGTAAGTGTTTTGGATGGATAGTTACTTCATCAGCACAGAAAGCTGCTTCTGCTTTTATGCACTTGATATCTCCCACAGCGAGGAGCTGTTTGTGTCTTTCATGAAGAAGAATATCTAAAATGGGTTGGTTTTAGGCAGAATCCGTGAAAAGACAAGGAACTGATTGACTCACTAAAGGAATATAATAGATGATCATCACTTAGTCTTGGAGGTTGTGTCACGGTCTGCCCAGGACTTGTGATGGTTCTTGTGATCTCGAAGTACAAAAATTAAAGTGACTATGCCAAAGGGGTTAGTTTCAATCAAATTTTATTGATTACAAAAGATTTACCTTAAAGAACTGATTGCTTCCAAAGTTTCACCTTATAACTGCCTATAGGCAGGCACAATAAAAGGGGAAAGAAGGAAAGAACCTAGAAATGGAGAAGGAAGGTATAGCTACCACCATGGATCCCACAGCACCCCACTGGTCCAATAGATCTTCGAGTCCTGTTGGTCTTTGGTGGGGAAGGCCTCTGACTACTCAGTGCTGGCTTTTATGATATGTCACTCCGCCTCTCCACCTTTTCTCAGAACTCATTATCCTAACTCCTCCTTCCTGGGTGGCACCATTGCGCATGCCCAGTATCCTCTCTAGGGGGTATCAGGTGATCCCATGACCACCTCAGAGTCCTTAGCACCCCAAAAGTGTCATGACCTGGACCTGGCCGCATGTGCAGAAGGGTGAGTTACAACATGAGTCCAAAGTATTGGCCAAGTTCTGCATATCAGTTCTCCAGAAGGGAACATTACGGTTTAACTGGAGGTACAGCATGGGCAGAGCGTTCCGGATGACAAGGTTGAGACAATGGTGGTCATCCATCTTTGAACCGACTCTCACAGGCTGCAAGGATGCTGCTTGTGTGAATGGATATATCGAGTGAATATGGTGCTGTGATACAATTGAGTTTCACAAGCGTGGCATTTTTCTCTCCTGCCCTTCTCCAATCTGGAAACTTTCCCAGGCAGAATTGGAAAATTGGAAGCATTTTACTGAGATTTCTGGACTGAAATAAACCCAGACATGTCACAGCTTCAGCACTGTGCCATGCTGGGGGCCTCCACCTTCGTGTTAGCAGTAATTGTCCAGTGCAGCCCTACACCTCAATTCTGCAGGTGGCTCAGTGGATAGGAAACCAGATCACGTACATCTTGTGTGCTGAAAACCAGTGACTTTTTTGATCCATTCAAAAGTCGGGTGCTTGCTTCTGTATCTTGGACATAATTTCCTACTTTGTTAGTTGCTTATAGGGAGTACGGTTAGCGAGTGGGGTCAGCATGCAATACCACAGTTTTATTAGCATGGTCTTCAGCCACATGATGTCAGTTAGATCTGCTTCTTTCTTTGCTTTTTAGATTCTGAGAACAAAAAATGTAGGCTGTGTTGACTCAATTTAAATTGAGCCAAAAATGGCTCACTTTGTTGTCTCTGCTGCTCTGACTTCTGATATTCCAAGTACATTATTGGCAAGTTGGAAACTTTTAAATATTCCTGAAACTGTGCCTTGATTTTTATGTGCAGGCTGTGCAATGGAGTTCAGAGTTAGATATTTCTAGAAAAAAAAAGTTGCAATTACTTTTTACTGCCAAAGCTTTTCCAGCTGATTTCTGCCTGACTTTGAGAGCTACTGATTTTGATTACTTTAAAGTGGGGGTTAGATTAGATCTTAGGAAGAAATGCTTCAGTACGAGGGTGGCAAGACTTTGGAATAAATTGCCCAGAGATGTTGTGGCTGCCCCCTCCCTGGAGGTGTTCAAGGCCAGGTTGGACAGAGCCTTGAGTAGCCTGATCTAGTTGAGAGGTGTCCCTGCCCATGACAGGGAGGTTGGATTAAATGATCTCTAAGGTCCCTTCCAACCTAGGCCATTCTATGATTCTATGAATGTTAACGTAAATTTGTAAGGACTTTGTATGATGAATGGCAAATGAAAACTTGTAGTGTGCAAGCAGATGATATTTGATATGTTCACTTTTAAAGTTATAGCTAAATTCCAGATGCTTTTATTGATTCTTCTTTACCAGAATCGTGTAGAAATAAATGATGTAGACCCTGAAGTTTTTAAAGAAATGATGAGATTCATTTACACAGGAAAAGCACCAAACCTTGAAAAAATGGCTGACAATTTGTTGGCAGCTGCAGACAAAGTAAGTAATTGATTCAAGTTCTCAAACCTGATGTTTGTTTGTGGAATGTTTTTCTGAAAAAAAATCTTTTCTTTCAGATTGGTGTATACCTTTATTTTTTTTTTAAATATGAGAAACAGTTCTCATCAGAAATGGAGGAAAAGGGGAAAGAATAGACTTATATTAGCAGTAGAAGGCTGATACATCATTCTCAACCAGAAGTGTTTCAGATAGTAATGATAATTTCTTCTAGATATTGTTAGAAATTTAGAATTTAGAAATTGGATTCCATTACTATGATTTGGAAAATAAGACTTGAATAAAATGTGTCCTAGATCTTTGTATTCTTGAAGAGGATTTTTACAAGTGTTTGAATTAGCTGTGCTCCCTAAAGTACTGCTACTTCAGAACTTTCATCTTTTTGTCTTCCCTACAAATGTAATAGTTCTAATCTTTTATCTCTTCTGTATTGGGATCTTGTCTACTCTTTAAATTGTCACTCTGAAATACTTTTTCTACTATGGTTTTTGAGATGAGGGGACTTGTAGCAGCACAACAATTAAGGTGAGATTATTCCCTTTCATATAATAATTTACAGTTTTCCAGCTCTTTAAAAACTTGACCTAATACCTTGTTCTTTCTTCGCTGATTTACAGCTTGAGTTGACATTTTAGTCAGCTATCCTCAGAGGACACCCAGTTGTCTTTCCTTGAGGAGGAATAAGTAGTTTAGAATCCAGGAATACTTCAATGTGTGTAATCTGAAACTTTCACTCTCAGCTTGAGAGTATGGCAATTTATTAAACTGCCATTGCAATTTCTGAATTGGTAGTGCAATCATCCATAAAACATCAGTGGGGAAAGCTGCCAGTTGTCATAATCAATCCTAATATAAGTCATTGAAGATAATATAAGACATCCCAGTAGATAATTTAAAGACAAAATTATGATTTTTTTTTTTTTCTGGCAATTAATGTGTTCTACTTTTTTCAAGATCTCTTGACCTGGCACTGCCCTCACTTTGGTGACCTAACACTTACACTTTTCACCTCACATTGCCAGCGTCTTATCTTCCAAAATTGATGGTGTTTTGTCAAGTTTCAGTACACCCCAGCAGAAAGATGAAATGGTGTTATTTTATGAATGTTGGCCTTTATTTAGGGCCTAATTGATAAATGTAGAGAATATTACAAGGTACAGTTGCATGATTGTCTGCAATACCAGAAGTAAAAATGGTGAGCTAGGAAGTCCCTATAGCTTTTTGTAACAGTTAAAAACTGCTAGAAACTTTCTGCTGTTCCTTCTGAATGTGAAATAATAATCTAAAAATGAGTGTTCTGCATATTACCAAAGGCATTACCCTACTATATTACCTGGTAGAGAGAGATTTGTCATAACTGATATTTATTAACTCTAAATAGAGGTATCCTGGGGAGTACTACAGTGATAAGTAAAAAATACACAGGTCTAGAAACATACAACTTAGCCCAATAATTTGCCTTCTCTTAAGTGGCATTTATTCGTTGCATAGAACACTTGCTAGTAGAAATCTGAGTGGCAGTTTGAATATATGTCGCTTATGTGTCTAAATTCTTTTCAAACTTGAAAACTGTATCTGAAAGGGTGCTAAACTAAATGGGATGGGTAAGATCTCGGTATAAATGTGTACAGCTGAATAAAACCGGTTCAGACTGTGACATCCTCCAACAAAGAAGCACAATTTATTAATGCAAAATATAATATGGGAACACAGTAATTTTACATCCAATTTGCTACTAGGCAGTGTCAAAGGTATAGAAGAAACTGAGAAATTCAGAGATAGTGATGGGGCTAAACTTGGAGCATCAAGCTGGTTTCAAACCAGCTGATGTATTTTCCTTTTAGGAATTTCATGAAAAGCTTTCTATTTTGTAATTTCTTGCCCTTTGCTTTGAGATGTAAACCTGTCTAGTAATGATTTTGATAAAGAGCCCGTGTCTGTTCCTTGCTTTTTCTCACCAAACTGAAGGAAAACAAAAACTTCTGAATGAGTTATTTTTGCTGTTTTAATAAAAGTTCTCCCAGTAAAGCAGTTGATCAGTTTGTGTTAAACCTTACCATTTGAGGAGTCTTCAGTGCAGCTTATTGTATTTTGAATTACCTGTTTGGAAGCAGTTTGAGTTAAGCTTGGGAGGCACCAAGCATTTTCATGACTGGAACTGTCTAAAGAATTGTAGAGATAACAGTAGAAAGAATGAGTTTGAAGAATGATTAGTGTAGTTTTTTCTTTTATCAGTATGCACTGGAACGGCTGAAGGTCATGTGTGAGGAAGCACTCTGTAGTAACCTCTCGGTAGAAAATGTTGCTGACATTCTTATCCTCGCAGATTTGCACAGCGCCGAACAGTTAAAAGCACAAGCAATAGACTTTATTAACAGGCAAGTAATATTTATGAGACTCTAAATACATTTGTATTTATGCTTTGTGTACCTTTTCAATATTAGCATGGTTCTCTCTTACAGGTGCAGTGTTCTTAGACAACTTGGGTGTAAAGATGGGAAAAACTGGAATAGCAAGTAAGTTTCCCTGCCTCACGATGTTCTGTACAAATACTAAGTAGACTGCAGATCTTAAGAACTGTGGCTTCATTTCCACCCTGCTGAGGCCAGTCACTGACTGTAAGTAAAGTAGGATTCAGCAAATGCTACCCCAGTTATGGTTGTGACTTCCCCTGTAAATGTCAGGGAGAGTTAACTGCCTTCCAGTGTGAGACTAACAACAGCTGGTTTTCATTCTCCTCTTAGGAACATATCAGTGCTGTGAGATGGTGGCAGCAGCCTTTATAAAGGAGACCGTTCTCTTGACTAACCAGGTTTTTGCCTGGAGGGGTGACAACCCCAGTGTGGTTTCAAGACTTACTTAGATCAATCTGAGCCTGCAATACTGCCTGAGCCTGCAGCGTCTCCAAAGAAAGGAGGGCAGTTGCTTTTTTCGCCTTCAGCGATACGTTTGTGCGCCTTCCCACATGTCAGCACTAGTATTCTAGCGTCCACACAACTAGTCAGTCAGGTTCCTCTGATCTGACTGACTCTTAAGTGCTCATGTCTACACTGGAAGAAGGTTGAGAATGTGTCTAAGAGTGTAGGACTGATTGCAGCATATACTTAGAATAGCTCAAGTGAATAATGAAATAGAAAACCAGCTTCAGAATAGCCAGTGGTAGGCTGAAACAGTAAAAGGACAGCTGAGCACTTATTTCTTACCATCAGAATCTCCAGAGAAGGTAAAGCTGTCTTGTACCAGTTACTTTAAAATTAGTGTTTCTCCTTTAAAAAGTTTTCACAAGCCTAATGATGAGCATGATGTGGAAAAGGGGGTGGTAGAAGGTAAATAGTAAAATACCAGAAGAAAACCTAATAAAGGAACCTATAATGATGTAAACTAGTTGATGTGTTCCTTCTCAAGTGATTTGGAATTTACTGAGCTGACTTCTGTCTTGGATAATTGCTAGTAAAGGTGCTGGTCGTCTTTGCTTCAGTAAAGCATCTACAATAAATCAGGCAAATAATGTGAGAGGTCCTGACTTTTTAAAATACAGGGCAATGGAAACTTGGGATTGATGCGTAAGCTGTTGGTTCCAAATTACAGATTTGTCCTGTGTCAGTGTGGCATGTATCCCAACCAGTGTTATATTCATGTGCAGAGTGAAGTTTATGCTTTTGCTCTGTATTATTTCACAAAGTAGTAAATATATACATTGCATAAATGCATAGTATGCATAATTTTTAATCTCCTCGATGTCCCTGTGATACTTGCTGATATCCATTATTGCTTCTGTGTTAAAAATTAACAGTGGCCATTGAAAGCCAATCTGAATGTAGTCCATGATCCTCTACTGAAGAAAGAGTGAATATTCTTAAGTGTGTTCCACTGGTACTGAAACTGCGAGCTTCTGGTGAAGGGTTCTGTTGTCAGCCAGCTAATCTATCTTCATGGCTTTTTCTAGTGTATGAACTACATTGGTTTTGCTGCAGTTTCATCTGATTGATCTTGGCATCCTTCTCTCTCCCCAAATTGAGCATGTTCTTCTAAGTAATGAGATTGTCACGTCTTCCCTTGCTTTTCATCTCTACACTGGACCTCATTTTCTTCTAGTTTTTCTCTTTATTTTTGTTCTTCCTGAGCAGTTCCAAGGTGGTTATCTTAACGTGGTGCCCAGTATTAGATGCAGTTCTGTAGCTGAGGTCTTGCTTGTACTCAGTAGAGCAGAATGTGTCCTACATAACCAAACTGCAGTTTGCTACTTCTTTCCAACAGTATCCTTACTGGCATTCATAGTCCGTTCTGTCATAATGCTCAGCTGCTCTCCTCCAGTCATTCTGCCTTTCCTGCTCTTCTCCACTATGCATTTGTGCATTGGGTTTGTAAAATTATGTGACCATTCTTAATACTTCTGTTTTCAGCCAAGCAACAGACATAATGGAAACAGCAGGCTGGAAGTCCATGATCCACTCCCACCCTCACTTAGTAGCAGAGGCCTTTCGCGCACTAGCATCTGCACAGTGTCCACAGTTTGGCATTCCACGCAAACGGCTAAAACAGTCATGAAATCTTCCATGAACTTAAGAGAAATTGAATTGACTCTACTCCTCCATGTCCAGAGGTGTTTTCACAAACCATAACAAGAGTTTTTGTTATCCTTGTCCACAGAACAGAAGCTGAAAAAGCCTATTGTTTGCTTTTCAGATGGATAATTTATGGTTTAATCCTCAGCTTTAAATTAGACTGATTAATTCACTGAAAGGCCTTAAATTATCTTCAATGACTCTCTAGTCCATATAGTCTAATGTATCTTGATTTTTTTTATTATTATTTTTAATGTGCCTTGTCTTTTTGACTAGGCTCTGCAGGATTGCACTAGCTCCATAATGCAGTAAAGTTGATAACTGAAGATTAATTTTTGAAAGGGATCTTCCATTATTTTCAGAAGAAAAAAAAATGATTATAGTTTGGTCCTGTGCTAACTGGAAGGTTTTAACTAGCCTCTCATTAAAAGCGCTTGAACCAGAGGCACATAATGTACCCTAGACAAGTGCTAAATATAGGGAGAGCCTGTTTACCTTCAGCGAATGCATACAGGCTATTTATGGCAATATACTGCTTTGAACATAATTTATTTTTCATTGTGGGGGCAAATATGCAATGGTTTGGCCCAAAAATGTATTTTCATTACAGTTTGTAATGCTTATTGTGTGTGTGTCAAAGCTGTCCAAACGGTGAGAAGAAACACGGAATAAACCTCTTGCTTGTGTTTCTTTACGGTCCATCATTAGTTTACATTTAATGCAGAACTGAATGAGAGGTGAAGAGTTCAATGTGAAAATGGAACAGTGTTGTATATGGAAAAAATATATCCCCTGTGCATGGTGACATAGCAAAGTAAAGGATGTGTAGAATGACCAAATGTAAATTGAGGAAATGGGCCAAATGGATTCTGAATATGCACTTTTAATGTGTAACTTTTGTATTTTGTGTGGTACATATATATTTTGCTTTTGATGAATTAATGAGGTACAGGTAATTGTGGCTTAACTTTTTAGATACATTTTAAGATGCCCACAGCCACATGGGATTTAGTTTTGTTAGAAAAGAAAGGCATGTCTTTCTAAGACTCAATTGAAGGTGGCTATTGCAAGCTTTCATATTTAAGTAACAGAATATTTTCGCTTATTTGAAAAAGGCATGTGAATGGTAAAATTTTCAAGGGATTTTTCCTATCTTGACGTGTGCGCGCAGCTTCCGTTGCCACCTAAGGAGGTCATGTACACATCAAGAGGAATCTTTCCCTGAAATGTCAGATGGTGTTTGCAAGCGGAGACTTGCTCAGCCTTGCATTTCAGTTACTGTACTAGCATTGTGGATGGTGTGGGAATTCTGCATAATGTGAAAAGGATGAAACATTTGTAAACTGCTTGTCATGGGCCAGTTCTTTATCATATGAACCTTAGCTTTAATATCAACATCCTCAGTGTTTGATAGCTTTGTTTACAATTGGGAGGAAAGTCTGCAGTAGTGCACACTCTAAATGTTTCCTGAGTTATTGCATTGAGTTTACTGTAATAGTGACAATATGCTCTATTTCTTTTTTGGGGAAGACTTGGGTTTAGCAGTGGGGAATGGGAGGAGATCTCATCTAATTAATAAACATATTGGCATAAGGGTTTTAGTCTGCCTATTAAAAGTTATGCGGGGAGGAGAGAGGAAGACTTTCAGATTGTTTACTGTCTTAAATCTATCTCCATCCACATGCCATTAAAATTCATCTGAATTGCTCCAAACAAAATTTTTAGAGGAAAGAGTATATAGTTTTATACTTTGGATCTAGTAAACCAGTAGCCAAGGTAAATTGGAAAAAATGCCCAGTCCAGTTTTGAAGAATAAAATAACCTCTAAACATGCATTTTCTTCTTACCTTCTGACTAAATCTTTATGATGGATAAAGTGTAAAATCAGAAACTTTAATAGTACATAAGGCATCAAATTATATATTTACAGAGATTTATCCTTTTATCAATTTTTAAATATTTATCTAAAAGAAGGTCTCATAAGCGTTCTTCACAATAAGACATAAAGGTAATTGTTCCCTCCAAAAGAGCGATGTTTTTGCTGCACTGTGTAATGCGCTAGGACTGTATATCACCATACTCATCAATGGTAAAACTTGCAGCTCTAACCTACAAAGTGACTTGAATATTTAATGCTGTAATGATTGTCCAGTTCAGCTTGTTCTACAGTAACAGCATACAGTAATCATATGGAAAACTTAAAGACTTTTATGAAAACTTTTGTTTTTCAGAAGCTTAATAGCACATTTTGTACCAAAAAAAAGTCAGGCACCGTGCTATAATGTCTACATTATAGAGTGTCCACTTTCCAAGTCAGGCAGCGGATACCATACATCACACTAACAGGAAAAAAAGTGTGAGAGTTGATCTGGTTAGATTTGATTTTATTTATTATGTATGTTTTCAAGTTCTGTCAGCTCTTAAGAAAAAGATAAAACAGTTGCTGTATTAAGTGAGTGCACTAATTATTCGCCTCTTTAATTAACTACATGCAGTGTTCTCACTGGAATGGGGTTGCTGGTAATTATAACCTTCTTCTTCAGATTCAGTAGCTTGTTTTTATTCCCCACATCTCAAGAGCTCGCCCTTCAAAACATCAACTGTCAGTTCTAAGTGCAGCAGATGTAAAACTATCTCATACAATGGACGGTTGTTTCAGGCTGAAATCTTAGGGGTTTTTTTCTTAGTTTTATATACAGATTAGGAATATAATGTATGAAGGTGCCATGTTTTGGCTTGCCAACACTACTCCCTCAGATATATGTGAACCACTGCTTCCATACTTTTCTGGGGAGAACCCTGCATGTGTCCCGTGTGTGCGTGCGCGTGTGTGTATGACTGTGTGGTGTTTTTTGTCAAGAATGACTTTCTAAAAATAAGGACTCAATTTGCTGTTAAAATGCTATTATGTATTACGTATTTTTTTTTCCATTTGAACCTCTCCTAAGGAGATGCTTTGAGTGGAAGATGCTTCAAGAAATAATCCTTATTTCCTAGTCCATTTACTGCATGCAGAAGTATGAACACATTGTGCCTTTTTAGGAAACTGTTGTAGTGAGGGGAAGATTTAACAGGACACAAGATCTTTTTGAAAGGTATTTTAAAAGGTGAAGGAGAATGCTATTTGATACATGATTGAGATGGAAAAGTTACAAATTACCCATTTGAGCTCTGTTGCATGTTGATTCTGGCTTCTAAATTCAGTTCCACTGAGGCAGAAACAACACAAAAAGAGTGGATTAAGTATTACAGATACAAGTTGAGTAATGGTATATTTTTGTGGAAATGTGAAAATATTTGCTGTTACAAGATAAGTGTATGTCAAAATGTGATAATTGTGGGCACAAAGCTAGTTTTACAAGTTTCTCTAGTTCTGATGCTTTTCTAAACATTGGGTGTTTAGTATAAAAGTCACCTTTGCACAGAAGGTCAGTAGAAGACCAACATGGAGATGATTGTTCCTTTTAAATCCTCATGGCAAGGTTTCTCGCTCGGGAGAATAAAACTGTGTGTTTTTGAAACTGTGTTTCATACAAGACAGTGAATTGCAAATGTGAGTTATTACTACCTGAGATATTGTTGAATTTTGTTGACTCTTACAGTTGATTAGACTTCCTAAGCTTAATTGATTTATTTTTTTTGCAATTGACAAATGGAATGTTAACTGTCCTCTTTGTCTGGTGTTGATAGCATATATAGTGCAGAGCGTAGCTCCTTAGTCTCATAACTTGGCTTCCTTCTGCTTACAGTAAATGGACTATGTTTGTAAAGGGAATTCACTATTTTGAGTGTTTTGCAAGGAACATCACCATATTTGCAACCTGGTTTTTGAAGGCTTAAGATCAATGAGTCCTATTTTAGAAATTAAACCAGTGAAATGGCTTAGACCTGTTTCGAGGTGGAAATGATTAAGAGAATTCAGATATGTAAACAGTTGTATCAAACCATCCAGCCTTTTTTTATCAGCTGATGTTAATGGTGAAATACTTTTTGTACCTTGTTGCTGAAAATATTTTTGCGTTTCAGCACATCAAGTTACAATAAAGTTGTTACTTATACAGAACATGTCTGTGTGGCTTGTATTCGTATATTTTCCTGTATATGTTCACAATGGCTACCTTCTGCTTCTCTCCTTTGAGAAAGATGCTTTACCAGCGCTGTCAGTCTAGTGTAAAATATACTGCTCATCTTTTAGAAACCTTTTTTTTGGGAGGATCATGTAGCAGTCCTGCTTTTGATCTCCACTAACTTAATTATTTTTCCATTTTGACACTTCTAAGTAACTTACAGCTCTGAACAGCTTATAACTTGCCTACCTGAGAAATGACTGACTGCCTTTACACAGCCTCCATCAGAACCGGTATTCAGTGGGAGGAAGAGTTCATCTGGCGGTAATGAAGATGGGCTTTGTGGTTTCTGAGAGATTTGGCTTCTTTTTCCACCTACCATCAAACTGTCCTTTTATTTTTCTTTTCCTGTCAAGGATTATAGGCTTATAGTGACCATATACAACAGGAATATGCTTGCGCTTCTTACAGGAGAAGCGGTGTGTAGGAATAGTCTGTATGGGCAGTTCATGAGGTTTAGAATTTTTATAGGTATTTTGCAAAAGATATGTAGCATTGTTGATATGTTGCTCTCTCTATTTGACCTTGAACGCACTGAACACCAGAAAGTGGTGATGTCGAGGTAAGTTTATTTTATAAAAAGTGACACAGGCCGTCTGAACAAACACAATTCCCTGTCTTGTGTTAACCAGGCTATGGTGAGAATGTGGCACAACCAACCATTGCAGTTCTTCCTAAGATGACTTGGGTAGCAAACAAGAACACAGAGCTGTCATCACAGGGCTGTCTTGGGTATCTCAGCATCGCTGGTTTGTGTGTAGCTACATTCAGCATTCTCCATGTTTGCTTAAAACACATCCCTTACGTTACTCTGCAGTTATTCAACTTCAAGTTCCTTGTGGGACTTACATCAACAGTGGCATAACCTACATCTTCACGGACAGTTTCAGTAACCTCCAAGGTTACTCCAAGGTAAATGTCACTGGTTACTACTGTGAATGGTAACCAAAATTACTTGTGCAAGTCCAAATTTTTGAACTGAGCTTCGACTTTTTTGTAAAGAATATTAAACTTCATAGTGCTGCTTTTTTTTTTTTTCCAGAAGGCTATATTTCTGCCCTTAGTCTTTTTGCAGTTATTTTTCTTTAAGTGTTTATCTTGTCATCACACAAAAGTTTTCCTCAGTATTCAGCAAAATGGGTTCAGGTAACATTGATTTTAATTCCTTCTAAAATGAATTCTGATATTTTGTGTGGAAATGGGTACATAAAGCTTTTCCTCCTTTTACTTGAATGCTTCTGCTAAAAAAAAAAAGTATTTTATGATGGTATTCTATCTGAATCCTGCTTTAACTACTCCTAGCAACTTTAGGAGCTTTCTGAGAATTCTCATTTGAAGTCAAATGTATGTCCTTCCCTTTCCTTAAAAGGGGAAAGCTCAGATGCTCAATCTCAACAGGTAAGATGCGCTATTAAAAGCATCTCTCGCCATACAGCCCTGCCATGTGCTGAGGGCAGAGTTTGATGTCCTACTGAGTAGTGCCGGCTTAAGCATTCACCGTTACTGCCGCTAGAAGAGAAGTATTTCAAAGTGCAGCCTGAGCAGTCACAAGTGAGAAATGGTGATGAAAATCTGTGTGCTACATTCCAAGGTTAATTGTTGTTATTGACTAATGACAGCTTGCATCTTTATCGTGAGAAATTCTGATTTAGTCTAGGATCTTACAGTTTTATTTGATAAAGAATTAAGTTTAGCTATATTCTATATAGAAGAATATAACCTTTTACTTTAATATTTTTCTATGTTTTAGATTAAACCTGTTACTATTTAAGTTAGAGTATTACCCATGCCACTATAAATTTTACTTGTCCTATGTATTAAGTGAGTTTTATTAATGATCAATCTACTTCCATTATACACAAATAACTCTGCACTTAACATTGTGGAAGTATGGCAGTTGAGGAGATGCTGTTAATTGCTGTTAAGCTGTTCAAAACTACTCTAATTTTCTTTCTGCAAACTTCTCGGTAATTTTCCACTAGAGGACCATGTTTTTATTGTTGTCAATTTTGAAGATTCCTCCTTTGTTCTCTCAGAGAAAGCTGGAAGAAATACAAGCGCAGGAGTCGAATGAAGGGCTTCAGGTGTATGATGCAAAGGACTTGCTTTTTTCCATGATAAGCACTGCATCTAGGCAAAAAAAAACCCCAAACCAACACCAGACTCAGCAGTGACAATTCCCGAGCGCTTTGGAACAGAGGTGGCATTCCAGTGGTTGTCAAATAAGTTATATTTTAAACAGTATGTGAAGTTTGAAATTTGGTTTCTCATAAGTCAAGTATAAACAACAAAAAAATGAGCTTGTGATGTGAGACTTGGGAAGGGAAAAACAATTTTGCAGAGTTTACTTGGCCTTGGCTTATATAGAGGAACTACCAAGAAGTGTTTTGAGCTCTCGGTTGAAGTATTCTGGAGGAGGCTTAGAGCTGTAGCAGTAGGTGGTGATGGTCCTGTAAAGCAGAGAGCAGATTGGGCTTCCTTTGAAGACATTCCCTGACACTAACATTTTTGTCTTGCATCCTTAGTACGGTTTGGAGCATAACAATATTTTTGTGCAGGTTCTGTATTTCAATCAAGGGTGCGTATATAATGAGTGAAAATCTGTGCTTTTCCAAACTTATGCATGTTTCATGTGTTGACAGTGATAGTCGTGTAGAAAATAAATTGCACTATGTCAAACTTCACGCTGCTGATCAGAACAGAGGCAATATGTGGTGCATTTTAAGCAGGTACGGTTTTTGACTTTCCACATTTCTCACTGCATAGTTGACTGAGCTGTTTCAGTTAATAAAGGTAAATTTTGAAGCATATGCAAAAAAAATTCTAATAGGATAGAAAGCATAGAAGCTTTAACTGCAGGCTAACCTATTTTAACTTTAATTGCCAAGTAAACTATTTAAATTTTTCATTTTGAAGTTGGTAACTTTCTGTAAGCTTATATAAAATTAATTTTATATATTATGTACATGATTTTTTTAACCCAGCTGTGCTATATTTATAAAGTCTTGGGATTTTAAAACAGACCACCTACTTGTTACTGAAATATGCAACTAAAATGTTTAACTACTGTGGTCAGCAAAGACTAAATCTTGGTAGGGTAGTTGGGCCACCCCCAGGTTAAGAGCTGTGATGTTCTCCATAAAGCACACACCATATGTTTTAGAAGGGAAAAAAAAAAGTCTATTAAATTTTTACACCTTGTCCCTGTCAGCTCTTGCAGATGGGCTGTTCTTTTCAGACACAGGCATGTGGAAGTTCTTACACTACCAAGGTTTCATTTCTCCCTTACAGCAGGACTGTGTTTTATTATGTAGGATCAAAAGAATCTATACCAGTACGACTTGCCTTGGGAGGATTATCCCAGGGCAACACCTAGAGGGACATAAAATTTCTGTGTGTCCCTTTGCTGCTGTTATAAGGACTGGCAGGGTGTGCTCACAAAGGCTGGCTGCTTGATTGGCGTTGGCCAAAAGTGCTTCACCAAAACTTTGATTTATGTTTCTGGAGCATCTCTGTCCATGTACAGACAAGCATCTAAGCTGCCTCTTTGCTGTTTATAGATACTCAGATGCTGTTGGCTGTAACCATTAGGGCAAATAATGCCCAGAGCTTGTTGCATGTTTACTGGCTTGTCAGTTCAGGGGGAATTTGAGGCATAGGTACGGAGCAGGGTGGATATCTTATTGAATGTAGTTTTTTCTTCGAATGCCTTGTTGTTTTTCTGTTGTGATTTTTTTTTTTAAGTGTGCTGGCACCCCTCAAATGATACAAATGCAAAATATTTAGTGAACCTGCAAATACTTTTATAATGACATTTTCAGCAAGTTTAGTTTCTACAATTAAAAGAAATGGGAGATACAAATGTCTTTGTGACAGTGCCTTTTAACAAAAACTGTATGATGTCAGATGTAGTTAATCTCAGAACAACTATGAGGGATTAAATTGTGTACTAGATTAGGAAAATACAAAGCGTTTTACCAGTAATGCTAAAATAGCAAGCATCTACTTTTAACAAGCTGACAGACCAGAGAATTGAAACTTAATGAATCCTAATGCTTTCTGTCATGTACTTCAATTTTCTCAAATCATTTCTCCAATTAGTCCTTGTCTTTGTGAATGAATGATTAATGATAATTAATACATTCTTACCATTTGCATATTCAGGCTCTAGTGTTTCTAGAAAAAAAAGATTTGTGTATGTGAGTGAGCCAGGTTTGTCTGTTATTTTTTTGGGTTTTGGGGTTGTTTTTGTTTTCAGTTGAACAGGGAGAATGTTGCAGATGGATTAGGAAATAATTTGGGCATAACTAGGTCTGGGATGTTCTCTGTAAAGCAATTTCTTCTCAGATGCTCTGTAGGGGGTAGGTAGGGAATGCAGGGATGCAAAGCTATTGTCAAGAGCTTTAATTTATCCTCGAGTCTACAGCAGGATTGGAAAACATGTAGATCTGCAAGATGGCAAAATCAGGTAAATTCTGTGGGGCATCTGCTCTTCAGAGGTGGGTTTTTTGGTTTTGTAGGGTGGTTGTATTTTCTTAATTTTAGAGTCTATGCCTCCTTTGTTGTCACTCAGTTTTGTCCTCCTAACATGCACACGTGGTGGGATTTATCCAAATATATCTCCATAGGAATGTTGTGTTTAAAATCAGTAGCGTGAGGTTTTGAAAACCAGTGGGGTTTTTTTTGTCTGCAGAGGAGTTCAAGCTTTCCATGCTGCTCTCCAGGTATCTAACCTTAGACTCTAAAGTATTTGTTTTCTGCTTAATTAGTCTTGCCTCTTCTGATACAAATGCTCATTCAAGAGGAAGGAACTGAGATCAAACACAAGTATTTTCTCAGTAGTAGAAAAAAGGGACGATGGAATAAAACTTGTAATACATTTGCAGGAAATTAAGATTCAACCTGGAAGAAATAGAACAGTATTTGGCAAGATGATCAGCTGAAAGAGATCTTGTGCAAAGGAGATGCTTTAAAGGTACTAATGCAGAAAAAATACCTTGAGGCTATAATGAACACCATGTAAGATGGTACCTTGCAAAAAAAAAAATCAATTAACGGACTTACAGGCTGGTATCATGCTAAGGTCTGAGGCGAAATGTTACACACATTTGTGTTCAGCTTTTGATCTTGCCCTAACTTCTATTTGCTTCTACACCATTGTAGCATTCTTCTGTGTTTGGGAGAACACGGGTAAAGGCCATGTAAAGATTCAGGGGGTAAAAATGACAATGCATCTTCTGCACTGGTGCTGCCCCGTTATCAGAAGCCGAGGCTAAAGCTGCTCTGCCTCTGCATCTGAGGAGTGCCCCAACTCTGCAGCTCTTCTGCCGGCAGTCTGCAGGACAGGTAGTGCAGGTGCTGATCAGAATAATTCATGGTAGAGTTTGTAAAACCTTTCAGGTATACATACTAGGATGGGCTTGCTTGTGTAACTGGTTCAGGACTCCTCAACTGATGGTGTTTGTGGTGCTGAATGAGGGGATCAGAGGAACTGGCAAGAATGAGAATCAGTCTGTGCTCTGGGAGCCTGTGAGAGTTGCAGGGCCTGTATGTCTGAAATCAGCATCTCTTTGGGAAGCTATGAAAAGGCTACTTGTGCAAACGTACTTTATAAAAGAAATGGAGTACTTGCAGTTTCAGCTACTTTTCAAAGCAACAAATACTTCATTCTAGCTGTCTTGCCACTTTTTTAGTTAAATATATGGTGTTTACTGAGGCGGTGTGCCCCTACAGTCACCTCCATGAATATTCTGTACAAATTTTAATCCAAGTACTTGAGCAGAACACTGAAACTGGCTCTCTGGAAGAATGATCCCCCCAAAATGTGAGTATGGATGTTTAGAAGTGTTGAGATGGGGGCTAAGCAGCCAAGGTGCAGGCTGAGCAGGTGGGTGAGGTTTTTCAATAAGGTGATAATCTGGACAGTTAGAAGAAGAAACAAAAAGGTTAAAAGTGCAGGTATTTTATGGCTGTATGTTAAGAGGAAGAATGTTAAAGGACAGATTTCTTTTTGTTGTTGTTTTTTAAAGGATATAAAGTAATCTGCTCTTGAGGATACTCTGTGTGATGGAAAACCAAGAGCATTTCTAAGTTGGGCTCGTTTTGTGTAATAAATAATAATCCCTGTGCTCTTGGTGATAGTCATTCTTCTTGTTTGCACATTGCAAAATTTTTTCTCCCACTCTAAAATGATTTTATAAGTTGGACTGACTGACAAAATGACTGAAGCATCTTCTGTCCTTTGTCTGCCTGCTCTTGTAAACTGTATTTCAGTCATCAGGAGTCATCTTGTATTCTGTGATCATCTGAAGATCCACTTTTTGGTAGAAGCTTCTACACATTTATGGGGAATCATCTTAAAATTGTTGGTTACAGAGGTTTCAAACTGCTAACATAAGGTACTGCTGATTTGGTTTACTGAATTATCACTAAACCAGGGCATTCTGGGAGGAAAAGGCAGGCATGGTGATGGTACAATTTGTTTTCTGAAAATGTTAGTTTAGTAGAGTATTTCCCTTATTACAAAAATGCATTAGCAAAATACACGTGCATATTTTGAGCTTCAGTGTTATACTTTGGTATCCTGCGGTAGATTAAAATGTCAGTCATATTCCTCATATTTCATAGTCTTCTAGGAGCCTCAGGGAAGGTGCACATGTCTAGTGTTACTTATGTCCCACCAATAAAACAACCCTCTAGAAGGAAATCTGTGCAGGCCATACAGCAAGATGTCAAATTAATTGTACCGAAATAATGAGTTAGCACCAAATGCTAATTAAATATTGATGGAAGTCATACTTTCAATTATCTTTATTATGGTGCAGTGTTTCATATAGACATGAATTGCTGGGAATATATGGCATATGTTATCATTAGTCTTGTCATATAAAAATATTAGTTATTTCTCTTCTCTAAAATCCATTTTAAATGTGCTGGAGATCCATATATAGTATTTTTTTGACATAGATTTTTATTAATTTTTTTTGTGGTCATCCTTTTCTTTCCCCTTCCATTCAAAACCCTGTGAAGCAATCCTCTTTAATGGTGAGGGTTTGTAAACACGGGTTCTGCCACCTAGCTGTGGTCTGGCCCCCATGGCTTTTCTCCAGTCAGCACACTAAAACATGGTGACTCTGAGATGAGTCTTGCTATGATTTTTAATGAGGTTTTGAACTTACTAGCTAAAGTCTTTTCAGTCTTTTTGGTTCCCAAGGAAGTAAGGGCTTGATTCATCTTACTGACAGAAGGTTTCTAAGCATTTATTCTAATTTATATACTCCCTGTCTACTCCTTCACAAGGTATTCTTTGCTTGGCTGAAGTGAGGTGGAGAGTGTGAGAGCTCAGAACATGCATCTCACTGCAGTCAGGCAAAGCTGGAAGGGCCATCCTCAAGCTCAGAGAGGACAGCAGCTGTAGGGCAGCACAGAGAGAGGAATCCAAAAGCATGAGCCTTACAGCAGGAAACTGAGCTGAAGCAGAGAGAGACCAGTAGGTAAGGTGTGATTCAGGATGCTGTGCTTTCAGGAGTGGGATGGGGAAGAGCCACGCCTCTCCTCATGTGCATTAGCACTCAGCAGAAGGCTTTTAAGCCTAAGAAATTAGAGGACAGATTTTGGGACAGGTTTTTTTTTACTCAAAAACAAGTGAAGGACTATGTGTTGCTGGGACTTAAGTTGCCTGGAGACTAGAGGCTAATTAGATGCCAAGAGTCCCAAGAACAGCCCTACTGGAATACTGTTTTATATGTAGTTGCCTTTGGGGAAGATGGACAAACTTACCACAATTCCCAGGTCAAACGTGTACAGTATTGTGCAGTCTTCTTACCTGTGAGCTCCTTTGAACTCTTCTAGAAAGACAGAAAAATTACTTCCAAAGTCTTCCTGGAAAATGCTGTCCTAGATTTTTTTTTTTAAATCAAGGTTTTCTTTTTAATCAATAAATAGAAGGCATAAACTGAGGTGAAAAAAGGATCCTTTCTAGAGTTTGTGGAAGGGAAAAGCTTGTACAGGACTGCTCGGGTGGGCCTTCTTTCCCAAGCTGGGCTGGAGAAGAGGTCTACTTGCCTCAGATAAGGCAATGGTAAATTTGCACTAGTGTGGAAAAAAAAAATGTTTTAATGCTGTTCTTTTGTCTCTTGGCCATGCTTGTCAATCTCTGCAGCAGGTGACTGTTGAGGATGCTTACAGCAGATGTAGTAGCATGTGTCTGTGCCTCCATTTGTTGGATGGATGAAAAAAAGCCTAGTCCTCAGGAGCATGAATGCTCTGTCACTTCAAAGAGCACTGAAAGCTTAAGAGTGGGGGGCAGGTGGGTGACATAGAAAGGATGGTGAAGAACATTTTCTTGTTCTACCTATTGTCTAGGTATAGATTGTTCCTAAAAGATAACTCTGATATTATTCACGGTGGAATATATGTGAATCCAGTGAGAGGCATTTTAAAATTGCTAGTGGTGAAGCACGGCAGAGCAAAAGGAGCACTTGAGCTGAAGAATAGATAATACCCAGTAGAGCAGAACTGCGGTGCCAGCTGCTGAGAGGGTAATTCAGTGCTCATAATGATTTTCAACTTCACTCTAAAACTATCGCTCTGGAAGTATCCCTCATCTAAAGTACAAAGTTTCCCCAGACCATCAGAATAGAATCTTTCCACATCCTGAGCATGTGAAATTAATGACTGAATATTATGCAGAGAGCCATTTAATTAAAAACACTTTCATTAATAATGCAGTTGGAGAGTGTATGTGTGTTATGTAATTAAAGATAGTACATCAGTAAATGATACTATGCAAAACCAATTCAAAAAATTCAAATGAGTTGGTGTAACATAAGGAACTTAATTCAAGTGGGAATAAAAGTCAATGTGAAATAAGCTCAGAGTTTTTCCTGGAAGCTTCAATTAATCTGCTACTGGCATCACAATTCAATACTCGTGTCTTAAATAAGGGGCTATGCTTGTTTTAAAGATAACTGGTGTGGTGAATCAAAACATTTCTCCCTCCACTCCTTCAGCCAGATAAAATAAGTTGCCCTTGATGTTTCGGCACACTGATGAGTCTGGCTCACCTGATGGGCCTGGGCTCTCTTGCATGCTGTTCATTGGTGGTTTTTACTTCAACAAGTCAGGTTGTGCTTGACTGTGACAAAACAATAAGGGTATGGTATTTATATTTACTTCAAAACCAGGAGAAGGAAGTGAAAGAGAGAGGGTGTTTCCTCAGGACAGAGCAATTGCCTCCAGGAAGCTCGGGTGAGCAGGTGTCTTGTTTGCCCAAAGCACTTCAGCTAATCCAAATCTTCTGTGACTGAAGTCAGAAATGCTACAGTTAAATATATCTGACATGAAGTGGATTGGAATTAAGTAGTCTTAAGCACTATATAATATATTGGCTTCCTTTTCATCTTCAGTATGGAACTTGAAATATTTTTAATTGTTTGGTTTACCTGCTCAGAAATCTGTGTTAAATATTCTGCACTGGGATCCCAGGTTAGCAGCACAGGCCTGCTCAGCATCGCCTGCCATTGTGGCACCTGCTTCAGATACTCCTTAAAAGAAAAGGGTGATGGAAGAGTTTAAGTACTATGGGCTTAGAACAGACTGGAGGTTCCTCACTGATCAGTTCTCCTACTAAGCCAAAACACGTGTGCTCAAGTTCTGGTTAAATCAGCTTGAAAAGTTTTGAAAACCAGAACTGATTTTTTTTATTATTTTTTTTTTAACAGACTACAAAGAAATAAGGTGAATTGTTAGGTAGATAATGTTGTTATCACATCCCTGGGGGAAAGCCCAGAGCTTGGCCCTCCAGTGCAGGGTGGTGGTACCCAGTGGTGGAAGCTGTGCTGGCTCCTGCAGTGAGGTCTCCTCTTCTGCACCACCGCCTGCTCCTTACGCCCATGGGAGTCAGTGTGCTGACGGGAGCAGCAGCTGTGGATCCACCCTGTGTGTGAGCAGGGGTGTTTTATCTGGGGTGGAGACCCTCAGTTCCTCTCCTGCTAGGAGATACCTTTGTCATTCTCTAGAAGAGCTCATGGTGAGTTCCACTTCATCACAGGCTTTTGAAATGTGGATGGAAGGAGGTGTAGTCACTGCCTACCCATCTCAAAGCCTCGTAACTGGGACATTTGTCCAAACTCAGCTCTCATGGCTGCTTAGGTGTTTCTCACTTTCATCACAGGGATGAAAATGGGGGTCATAGCCATTCAAGAAACCTGCTGTGATGTTCCCGAGTCCCAGCTGGAAGGAAGAGAGCTTGAGCTTGCGTGGGACTGTCCGAGCTGTGGACTCCAAAAAAAAAATTGCTGAGATGTGTATATATAACAGGGACACCTGTAGATGCATGCCCTGTTCTAGGCTTTGGCACCCTTTGCTCTCTCCCCTGGTGTGCTTCTGTCCTAGGGAGCACAGTGGATCCATCTGATGGCCTGCATTTGGGAGCTGGTGACATCACTGCTATCTGCAGGATCTCTAGAACAAAAGATCCCAAGTCTTGTTTGCTAGGAAGTAACACTGTCTGTAACTGATGACAAACCTGCACAATATTAGAAGATCTAAGCAAACACCCTGATAACTTTAGGTGCTTTTCTTTTTTGGCCATTTTTAACTTCAGGGCTAATTCGAATAACCTCACAGTCTCATGTGTCACTGTTCTCTTTCTTGTCAATTTGGAACCAATTATAATGTATCACCTTTCAGGAAGATCACCAGCTTATTTGGAGCTGTTAAGATAAGGTAGCCAAAGCTTAATTGACTGCATAATGATGAAAGAGCCACGTACTGTCTGGGAATGAGGCAAGAGAATAGAGAAGCAGGATTTGCATCTGAGGGGGCTATAATATAGAGCGGCCAAGGGCAGATGTGCAGGATGATGATTGAAATGTGAGGTGCTAGTCTGGGATCAGGCTGGTAGTAAAACTGTTCCCCAAGGACAGTTAAAGTGAGAGGGGCAAGGTGAGTGGTGCGACGTCTGAGAAAATGTTTCAAAAGCAGATTTTGCATGGTTGTTCCTTCACTGTGGCTGTGCTCGACTGCTGGTCGGGCTGTGTCCTGCTGTGTCCTGTGCCCTGCTCTGATGTCCCAGCTTTGGGTGAGACCCCTGGGTCCTCCCTCCCTACAAGCCAAAAGAGACCCTGGTCTCACCCTCTGCTGGTGCTGGGTGTCTGGCATTGTCTCTTCCTTGCGAGGAAAGGGGGTTGAGCCTTTTGACTTCACCAGAAAAATGCTCATCTTCTCTGAACCCTCAGTGAAATTCAGCTTGCCATGTCTGGCTGAGGAATCACGGATGTGCATTTGTTGTAAGATGAAGAAAATACACTAAAAAGTCCCTGAACTAGTGGATATTTTTTTCTCTGTTCTAACTTGAGGACAAAACCAGAGATAAGTGCAAGAAATACTGTCTTACCCCTGTGGCTGTTTTGTTCCTGATGAACAGGAAGGTGCTGATACTTCTTTTGGAGTCTTGTTTGAGAGCCCTACTGCTGTTTGTGTAGGCAGATTTTTTTTCCTTCCCTGACTAAACTGTTTTCCCATGAATGTAATTGCTTTTTAATTGGGCTGCAGGTGGTGCTGGATTTGTGCTGAGTTGGAGACATAATCACATCTTTGGA
Organism: Eurystomus gularis; assembly: GCA_013400335.1. Lineage (NCBI taxonomy): Eukaryota > Metazoa > Chordata > Aves > Coraciiformes > Coraciidae > Eurystomus > Eurystomus gularis. The sequence goes on from VZZY01004315.1 coordinate 415,678, forward strand.
AAAGCATTTTTTGTGTGTATGCCTTCAAAATTTAGTCTAGATGACTGGAGTTCTTACTTGAGAGTACCAACAACTGGAGGCTTGCTTCTGACACCCATGGGTGTTTTGAGTTGGAGAGTTGAGAGATGGTTGGTTGCAGCTATCTCGGCACAGTTTACTAGGGTCTCTAGCAATAGAACAAGGGGCAGTGGTTTTAAACTAGAGAAGGGTAGATTTAGATTAGATATTAGGAAGAAGTTTTTCACTATGAGGGTGGTGGATCACTGGAACAGGTTGCCCAGAGAGGTGGTGGGGGCCCCATTCCTGGAGATGTTCAATGTCAGGCTTGATAGGGCTCTGAGCAACCTGATTTAGTTAGAGATGTCCCTGCTGACTGCAGGGGGGTTGGAACTAGATGACCTTGGAAGGTCCCTTCCAACCCAATGCATTCTATGATTCTATGCTGCTGTGCTGTGCCGCTGGCAGTGTCCAGCAGACTCTGTTCCATTTCCATCACTTTTGATTGCAGACCTGAAGAAGTTTTGCAGACCTGTGCTCAACAACCTTCCAAGTGAGGCATGGTTTGACTGAAGTGGGGTGTTTCATGATGATTCACCTCTTCTGTAAAACCAGTCCCTTGGATCCCTCGGTGTGTTCCTTGGACATGCAGCAAGCTGGGCTACGTAGGCTACAGGGAGCTGTCTACTGACATGTGGTGTAGCTTCTCCAGAGACCTGAATCCACCAGGGACTTGATATAAATTTATGATTTGGTTTTCTAAACTTGTGAGTGGATTACATTAATTCCTAGGGTTTTGCCAGAGAAAAATACAGCACAGGCAACATTCTCTAAGTACTGTCCAGTGCTGGTTGCCAATACGGGAGAAACATCACTTTATTTGCTAGTTTTAAAACAAAGGGAAGCTGCTTCTGGCAGATGTGCACGAGAGATGTTCACAGGAGAGCGGTGGGAACGACAAAGTCGAGGTTTTCAAACTAGACACCCTACAGCTCAAACACTCTACTTGATTGATGTGTGTTTTATTGAGCTACTTACTATATTGTGACTCGTCACTGCCTTTTCCACTGTGCATATTTGAACAGGGACAGTGGTAATGATGAATCATTATTATCCTATAAATAAAACATTATCCAGATTACGCTGGTCAACAGAGCATAAAACAAATAGTGAATTCTAATGTCCTTGAATTACAATTAAAAAAAAAAACAAACCCAAACAACCAAAAAACCAAGCAGCACAGGATGCTGGTTTGCACTGAACGCCTTTGCCTACTTTCTAAGAGAGTTTATTCCAGTGGCATCGCGATTATTTGGAGGTTTGCTCTTCTAGCACTGTCGTAAATTCGCCCTAAAAAGAAAATGTAGCAACCCCAGGGAGCTTGCAGCAAACATTGCTCAGCTTTTTGCTTTTTTCTGTCCTGCTTGCTGCTGTGGTACAGTGCGGCTGCTCCACGTAAGAGCTTGGGAACTGGCGAGCGAGCAGAGCGCGCCAGGTCCCAGTGCAGTATCGCCCACATCGCTGCCATGATTGAGGGGCCAAGGAGCTGGCAGCAGGGTCCGACCACTGGCGAGGGTTACAAGGAGATTAAAAGGCCAAGGAGCCAAAGGATGAAATTCTTGAGGGGAAAAGGAAAAGAAAAAACAGACTAAGTTACTTTCCTGATCAAATTGAAATGATTAGAAAAGGAAATACTGAACACGTGAGGTCCCTGCAGCACTGTAGGGGCTGTCTAAAGACAAAAAGCTAATGCTTGTGTCACGGGTTAGCTTTTTATTGGGATTATTTAATGTGTATATTCACAGGATGGGGAGAACAATAGGAAGTGTTTTTAGCAAGGAGTTTAAATGTCTATTTACATTGGTATCAATGCTTGCAAAACTATACTGCAGAGATTTGGATGAAAGTATGTGTATTAAAAACTTGTAGATCCAGTTGCTGCGGTCATAAGTCATTATTGCCCACTTGGGATACTTTCAAAAAATGGTATTTAATCTTCCAAATTTTTGTTTTTAAATCCTTTGAATAAAAGTCACAAGAGGAACAATCAATGAAACCTGAAATTGTCTAAAATAGTCACCTGCTATACAGGGAAAGGTTTTTTAAACTATGGCCTGTTCTGTGTGAATTAAATCAAATGTAGTCCTGTTTACATGGGCAGTGAGAAATTTGACCTAATGAAGTCTGTCAATTTCTTCAGTTCATTGGTTTGTATTTTGCTTACCTTGCTAGACATAAATAATTTCTTCTTAATCTGATTTTTTGACTCAAATAAGATTGAAAGTGCTTTTTTGCAGTGGCTTTCTCAAGGTTGATCTGAAAAACAAAACAAAACGTGATGCTTTTAAGATTATTTTTAACATTGTGATTGGAAGTTTGATGTTGAGTTCTCTGCCATGATGGGTCTTGGTACCAAGGCTCCCTCCTCCTCCTCCACCAGCTGCCAGGCTGCCTTCTTGTGCCTGGGCTTGGTGGGAGGAGAGCCATGCAGGCTTCTCCCATCACCCCAGCATGAAAGCATCCGAACGCTAGTGAGAGGTTGCTGCTGAGGGTTCAACTCTCCCTGGGAGAACATCTGGGCTATGCTAAAGCAACCACTAAGCCTCCAAAGGCAGCAGCCTCTCCTGGGGGCACAGACCGCTTGGTGCCACAGCCTTTGTCTTTCAGCAAACCTTGGCTTTTGCCAAACAGTTTTGTGGTCGCTGTGTGGCGGGAGCCGAGCGAGTTTGATGATGATCACTTGACTATCATTAGGAGGTTTGGGGGCAGGAAAACTCCTGGGGCGACTTACAGGTGAGAGACTGTAGCCAGGCTGCAGATGGTCACAGCAGGGTCTCCGGACTGACAGGGTCTGGGTTAGCCCTCTGCTCCTGCTGCCATGGGCTTGGTTTCTCTGCCCCTCCCTGTCCACAGTGCGGCTTCAATGGCCCGGCACCAGCCTCCGCCTTGCCTGAAGAGCCTGAGAGTGGCTTTAAGTCAACAGCTGCTGGTTTGGTGTGTATCTTCTCAGGGTTCGAGAAGCTCAGGTGTTAAACCTGTTAAAAGACTTGTCTCTTGATTCACAGTAGCCTTTTGGTGTGAATCCTCGGGTGGCCCAGGTGCTCTTGGTGTTTCCAGAGCGATGTCTGTTTGCTTGAGGCCCTGCTTTGTCTTCCTGAGGTCTGGAAACCTCAACCTGGGATGTGGCTGTGCCGAGCCGAGAAGATGTCTGCACAAGGGGAGAATCCAGCTCCTGTTTCGATGAGGAATTCTGAGCAAGGGCTGCATCAGCAGCGGGCTGCTGCATCTCCCAGCACGTTCCTGCATGGAAGGAGAATGACGTATGTTTTCCAACTTAGACTAACCCTTTTACTTTTAATGTACCTTGCACAGTTCTTGAACAGTTGATGATTGTCTTCACCAAAACATGCACCTCAAATATCAATAAATGCTCAATAAAATATCACAAATATCATTAATTGCTATTGAACCTATTGTGCCCAGGCTTGTAGCGTAGTTCACCGCAGCACATACTTAAATATCTCCTAGAAAAGCAAACTCCGGCTGGGGAAAAATGCTCAGTGCCTTGGTTTTGTGTGTGTGTATATATATATAAAAATATATATATATCAAGACATTAACATTTTTGAAAAAATCAAATATGCCACAAGCAAGTGCCAGATTTAGCAAACTCTCTTTATTTACATACAAATACATGTACACCTATATTCTGTATATGTACAGATATTTAAGTGTATATACATACATGATGTCCACATACTCTACAATAAATAGCATGTAGGGTTTTCTTTTAATTGCCCACAGTGCTGAGTAAAAATACATGGCAATAAAATCATGGCTTACAGCTAAGTTACAAAAGCACCAACCACTGAACTCGATGCAATAAATCCAAGCTTATATACAGCCAGGACAAGGACAGGCTATACAGAATACAAAGTAGACCATCTTGTAGGAATCAACAGGAATAGACAAACTAAAAAACATCATTGAGACCAGGAGAGACTCCGTATGAAATAAGATGAAGGAAAACACTTAGATTATTGTTCAAACTAAACAACACATTTTAAATTTATCACCTAAAGAGGAAAACAAATCAGTTACTTGTAGTGTATTTTTGACTGAATAATTTTTTCTTGTATGAGACTTTACCAAGGAAATCAGAATTAATCTCATGAATGAGTCTTCCTGAGCTCTCACAGTTGTTTGCCAGGGTTCACACCACTTGAACAGAGTATTGTAGTAGTACTTTAAGCTGTATGTAACTTCTTGAACCCTGCATGTAAGTTTGATTGGAGGCAGTAAAAAGCACTTCCTCAGCCAGCTTCTTCCACGGGACCTATGCCGTTGAGCTGTCACAAAGAACTATGACAGTAAATTGGCAGCCGCAGCAAAATCAATACCCAAGGAAAGCGCAGGGGATTGATGCTTGAAGCAGCATCACTAGAGCCCACCGCGATTGACCGTGGTAGGAGCAACATCTGTGCTACTGAAGTGAAACCAGATCCTCCATCCTCATAACTGACTGCGGTGGAGGAATGTTATTCTGTGCTAGGGAGAAGTCTGGCTGAATATGTTTATTTTGAAATTGCAATTGCAACTGTTTGAAATCTGCCTTGAGCGGTGAAGATGCATAGCTTTCTGCTGTCCTCTTTCCTTGTTGTTGCGTGTATTCTAACCTGAAGTCTGCAATGCAATACTAAGGAAGAGAACTGGGTGGCATTAAGCAGAAAGCTTGTGTCGTTTGTGGACCGTCCATATGCTGTGATGTATTTTCCTTGCCGCAGTACAGTGCCAAAAGGGCTAGATAGCAAGGAAATTGCTTCCTTTCTGTGGAAGCCAGCCCCTGTTGCCATTTTCAGACTTAAACTGAGATTATCTTTTTCCGAGGTACGTATATTCTCTATCACTGTAAAACTAGTCCTGGTGTATATGCAAACGTGGGAGAAGAATCCAAACCAGTGGTGACCACAGAAGGAAGAAACGTATGTACACCAAACCTGCACATCTTGTGGGTCTAAGAAACTAAAGCTCATCAATGTCTAATTACATCATTGCATATCCACGGGTAAGAAGTCTGAAGGAAGACCTACTCTTCACTTCGATGAATATGTACAACTACTACAACTCATAGAAATGCAGATCTCTTTTTTCTTTTCCCCAGAAATAGCACTTTCTCTTAGTATTTGGACTTGATTCCTTGAGCCTTGTATGTGCAACATTCTTTCTGAAATTAGTGGGGGAGCTGTTCTTTGGGGTTTGTATATAAGCTGCTTCCTCATCTGTTCTTTTTCTGTTCTTTTAATTGTCAACTAAAGTTCCTCATGAGAAATAGGATCCTGCTAAGTGCCGTCCAAGTAAGAGATAACTTCTCTGCCCTCGAGTCTGATCTCAACAATCTGTTTTTTAAACTAAGGGTCATCACAGACCTAATTTTGTTTCATTTTTGTCAGGTTCCTTCCTGGTAGTTCCCTTATGAATGATAAGAGTGCTAAAATGCAATGGGATCAAATGAAAATGTTACATAAATATTTTGAATATTTACGATACAGCACAAACACAGCTACAGCTTTTGAAGACTTTTTAACCCAATAGGAAAACATTCTTCTCCAAAAGATTAATGGAAATGCTTATTTTTATGACTGATGCCGTATCTCTACGGTTATCCGCGATTGTATCAGCCAGAGGACAAGTATGGAGTCTCGCTATGATAATTATAATCAGGACAGACCTTTTGCACCAGTTTGTAATCTACGCTGTAGAAAGCAATGTAGATGCAGATAACTTTAAATGGTTTGGAGCACAACCAGGAGACATGGCTTTGAGTCTGTTCTTGATAGCAGATCTTTGAAGGGTCGAAATTGCACAAGGCAGTTTTTTTAGCGCGGTCTGTTTTTTCATACTCAATTCGGCAATTGAAGGACTTGGACTCCTTGGTCTCCAGTGTTGACTGTGGAGATGATTCAAACTCGACCACCTTGGAAGGTGGCACCAGGCTTACAGAAACGTTTCCCAGACCTGTGGAGTTATGTCGGAAATAAACACTGAAGGTCCCATTGCCGTGATCGACGATTTTCCCTGTGATCAGGAGGTTCAGCTTAACAGTTTTGATGTTAGAGTGGAAGTCGCCCCATCCAAACATTTTCTTGAATTTCCCAGTTTTTACTATAGGTCTGCGTTTAGTTCGTGCAAGAGATTCCTGAATCTCCGTGATGTTGGACAACCAATCCCAAAAGTTTTCTATGCTGTCTGAGTAGGATACCTGGCCGTGTTTCAGTACTGGAGATGGCTTAACAAACAGGCGTAAAGGGTTAATGATCCTGGAGTGGGCAACGTTGTCAACCAGTGTCTCTGCAGCATCCTTGTCTTCCCAGTCCAGCACGTCTGTGGCTTGTACGACTTGATTAGCATCACAAAATACCTGTTTGAAAACAGAAAGAACTGTAAATATGAAGTGTGAAAATAAAAATGTCAAGGTACAGAAGGAGCCTGTTAGCATTTATTTTTATACCAACACAGTCTGAACCGGTCCAGTCAGGTGGACCACTGTAAGAAGTGAGGACTGCTGGCCCATGAAGGCTCAGGGATTCTACTCAAAATAGCTTACAGAAAGTGTACAGACTTAAATGGGAGCCATCCACTGGGACAAATGGATAAATCTTCAGCCAGGTTGAAGGCTGTGATGTGTGAGAGCAGGTAAGACGCTTTTTGCTCACAGACTTGTTAGGAATATTTATAAGGATGCTGGAAAACCTGAACAGCAAAGTGGCACCTCTGCCAAAAGGCAGAGTGAAATAGAAACAGAATTTTCCATTCTACTTTGTTTTTCTCCCCACTTAACCTTCCAACCAGTTTAGGCATAAAATCCTCCCTGATTCAGCAGTTTCTGGTGTTCTAATTGTGTACTGAAATGTTTATTGTACATTTGTCTTTTCTCTTCTCACCTCTTCCATTTTTTCCAAACTTAGCATGCCCATTTGTGCTTTTAGTTTAAGACAGATTGCCAAATGAGCCATATTTTTGGGTGTGTTGGTGCTAAGCTGCCTGTATTTAGCAAGGCCCAACATTCCAGAAATGCTGAGCAATCCCAGCTACGTCTAACACAACATTGTTTGCAATCGAAAAGCGAATAACTACTTCTGATAGTGACAGAACGGTGTTAAGAGTTTCGAGTCAAGCATGCAGGTCTCGGTAAACAGCAGCTTTCCAATGGAATGTAGAGACACATTGCTCGTGTATTCTTCCTGTACACTCTGAGAGCAAAGTCCTGTGCTCAAGAGGTCAGAAGCAGGATCTGTATTGCAACAAGCTAGAAATGATCATCTAACTTTTTATTTTTATGTGACAGAATCACAGAATGGTAGGGGTTGGAAAGGACCTCTGGAGATCACCTTGTCCAACCCCACTGCCAAAGCAGGGTCACCCAGAGCAGGCTGACCCAGGATCACGCCTAGGTGGTTTTTGAGTCTCCAGAGAAGGAGACTCCACAGCCTCTCTGGGCAGTCTGTTCCAGGGCTCCACCACCCTCACAGTAAAAAAATTTTTCCTCACGTTGAGGCGGAACATCCTGGGTTCCAGTTTGTGCCTGCTGCCCCTTGCCCTGTTACTGAGCACCACTGAAAAGAGTCTGGCCCCATCCTCTTGCCACCCACCCTTCATTGATAAGATCTCCTCTCAGCCTTCTCTTCTCCTGGCTGAACAGCCCCAGGTCTCAACCTTTCCTCATTAACAGAGATGTTCCAGTCCCATAATCACTTTGTAGCCTCTGTTGGACCCTCTCCTGTTTCATCATCAATCTCGCAGTGCTAGGATTGAGCTGATGGGCTCCCAGCACAGGATGGGGTTTTCACTATCCAGTAAGCAACCACAAGAAGATTACAGGTGGAAGTTTGCCTAAAGCAGTGGAAACACCAAGCACAGGCTGTTCTGGCTGATGCTGAATTCATGGGGTGGGATTTTGTGCTGCCTGTCTCAGCAGGGAAACTGCAATGCTGGGCTTGCTTCTCCCTCTGCTGCTGATCCCAGAGGTGTCTCCTATGCCTTTAGTTCCTAACAGTATTCTGTGACTCTAATACTCAATTCTTATTTCTATAATCTTCAATTTCTCATTTCATCATCCAGCAAAGATCAGAAAGTTCAAAGCTCTTAATCTTTACTGGGGCCTGTTCTCTAGCTATAAGCTCTGAACCGGAGCCCAAACCCACGTACCCCATGTTCTTCCTGATCACCCCTAATGCGGTAATGAAGACTGAACGTTGAAAGGCAGCCATCACGGCGATGCCCACAACTTGAATGTTGAAAGGTGGCCATCGCTATTGTGAAATAAATCCACAGCTCAAACCAAAACGTAGTGGTCTGGTGTGTCTCTGCAGAAATACCTTATTTTCTTCTTCAGTTTAGAAAGGTTGGGGGAAGACAACAATGATCACTCTCAGCCTGAGACCTTGTATGTCAACTTTCTGCCTCTGCGCCGCATTCTTTATGGCTGAGCTATGAACCCAGGAAAATAGGAGATTCTAATGGAAACAGTGACAGATGCTTATCTGTACCAGCACAAGCAGCGCTGTCGTAACGATGCTGGGGGAAGCATCGTTTCCGCTGTGATGGAAAGCTCCTGGTGAAGCAATGTTATGTTTATGCATAGTTCTTCAGCCCCTTTTCAGCCTGCTTGCAAGCTCAAAATCAGCCGGGTGACGCTGAGAGCAGCTGGCCATCACCGCTGCCAGGGAAATATCTGCTGAGAAGTGACCCTGTTCAGATGAAACAAGAACTGATGCACATGGTCACCCATCCTTCACCCCAAAACTGACCTGAGGCCTCTAGAAGCACTAAAAAGAGGCTTTTCTGCTGCATTTCTAGTTCCCAACTGGGACCAGGGGCCTGGCAACACCGAAATACCAGAAGCCTTTCTCTGGGCTTGGCAGCTAAATGATCTGCTACTTAAAATGCAAATGACCACTCAGAACCATGGGCACCTATGGTTGGTATTGCTGTTAGGAATGGAGCCGGAGGGAACTGCAGATGGACATTTTGAGGAGAAATATATAGAAATGAAGCTGCTTGGTTCACAGGAGGCTCTAACTTCGCTTGTGTCTACACCCAGTTCTGACTGTCCTCTGGCAAGGGCACGGGAACACATGCAATTGTCCTTCTGGGCTACTTTTCTTTTACAATGTTTATTGAAATCCGTGCAATGGCTCTTTGGCTTTTCTCCCCTCTCCTTTTATGAAGAGATCTACAGGGCATCGAGCCATGTGTTACTGGTAATACTCAATGTATGTCTCTTCAGGGGGCTCTCACTCCAAATGAGATAGCAGAGCATTGCTTTCTGAACTGCTTTTTGCAGAAGGCTCTGATATAAAAGGAAGAAATATGTAGGTATAAGGTTCAGGATGGCTGAAGGGTAGGAAACATTAATGCATGCTAAAACCAGGTGGGTTTGTCACATCAATAAGGTATTAGGGCACAATTATTTCAAAATCACGATGGTGGAATTGCAGAGTTGCATCACGCTAAACTACTACTACTTTTAATTATCTGCATGTTACAGCAAATGAGGTGTGCTCATAAGAGAGTGAATGGCCCCAGAGCTACAGCGTTGGGGACTATTTCATGTGGTAACGAAGCAGCTTTCATAATACAGAACCACGAAATCATTAATATGTTGAATTATAAGGATGTAACACTCCTGTTTAAGGCCTAGATAGCAATCACTAGCCACTGTTGGAAGTTGTACCTTATACTTAACCCGAGGAAAATTGTCCTTCTCCTCCTCTTTGAAATAGTTTGCAGACTGTAGGATTCCCCAGTCTCGCGCAGCCTTAACTTTTGACTCCGCTGTCTTGTTTTACTGATTTCATTACAGGACGGAGATTCAGTGACTGACAGAGTTGCCAGCTCCTTCAGTTGCAGGGAAAGGGACTTTGCAGGCTCTGGGATTTGGAAATGTTCAGTAAAAAGACGGCTAACAAAGGGCCGCCTGGTTCTGCTCAGTGCCTGGCGCAGGAGCAGGAATGAGGGTGCATTGTTCAGAAATCTGAATAATGTTTGTGCTTTTTCAGTTAAGAGCTATTTTGTGCATGTGCAGATTTGTCTTCTATTTGAATAAAACTTTCTGCAAATAAGAGAACCGAACTCTAACACTTCGTTTTCCTCTATACATTGCAAAGGCCTTTTGCTTGATGGCAGTTTTTTTGCTATTAGCAAGGAGGGGCTGATGCTCTTTGTTCGGCTGTTTATTCACATTAGGAAGCAACTTCCAGGCAATTAAAAAAAAGTATTAAAAGAATGCAGCACATACTGGAAAAAATTACTTCCTCAGCATCTTCCTGTTTCACTATAATGCTTCTCTATAGTGGAAAATATTGCTTGTAGGATATTTGAAAAATACCGGCTTAGGGAAGTTTACATTTAAATAGATGGCTATTGCTGCAGTTCTCCTCTGCTGCACCTGCATTTTCCCGTTCACTCCAAACCATCCATTTCCAAACAGAAGAAATCACCTCATCTTTTGCCATGCTACAGAGGCTGTAAAATGTCACCCAGTTATCCTAAAATTTCCATAAGACTGTAGATATTTTCCAGTAAGAAGCATAATCTTGGACCCATCAAGCCATACAGAATCCACAACATGCCTTGCCGTTTTCTTTTGCTACGTTAACCATAAGAACAGCTCAAACCAAAGTATGATGTGGTTTATATTTATGGAGTTTTAAACTTCAAACCATTGGTTCTGTCTGCGAGCGCTCCTCTGAAAGATGCTGACGACGCTTCAAAACCTTTCTCTTCCATGAATGATCCTGGCCACAGTAGAGCAGCACAGGCTTAAATAACATTCCCTGGGAACTGTTTTTGGGAAATGAGCCTGTGTTGAGACACTGGTCTCAGTAAATGCTGCATGTTGTCTATTTGCCTAAATAGATTTGGGTTCATCTGGAACCTGTGTCCACGCCTTTCTCTGTGGGCCAGGCTCTAAAGAAAAGCAGGTGTACCCGTGCAAGAGTTAATAGTTTTGATGCTTGGGGAATTTTATCCAGGTTATTCATCAATCACCAGCAATCATTTCTATAGCTTCACCCCTGCCAGGAATAATTTAAAAACTCTCAGCAATTAGCTGAAATAAATAGGTTTGTTGGAATAAACAGCTCTGAAGCACCGTTCAGCCGCTCGCCAGGGCTGCTGTGAGCATTTTATCCCACTGATGGAGAGGAAGAGGCGGTAGGAGGGAGGTGGTACTCAGTAACCTCCTCCCACCCCCAGTTTCACCAGTGAAAAACTCATACTGGGGGAGGTTCCAGTGGTCTCCTCTGAGGCTGTATCTCATGGGGTTATATGCGTGACTCCACCACAGCAGCACAGGACACTTCTCTGGCTTCCTTGTTGCTTCTGCAAGGACAATGCAGCATCACTGAGCGGCTGCACAAAATCCTCCACTTGAAGCGGGGGCCGGGGCAGGGGGAAGAGAGATAGCTCTGCTTTGTCTGTTTGAAAATTCAATGATTTCAACACATTTATCAAATTTTAAATAATTTATGTCTTGACAGGCCTTATCAATTTTGCAAAGCACATGCATTACCCATATACAATGATCTCATATTAGCTTTTTCAGCATCCTACAGTGGAACCCAGAAAGATTAATAAAAACTCAGCCCATCATCAATTAAATGGAAAAACATAAAATTGTGTTCTATTATAGCCCTTTTTTTTTTGGCAAGAAAATGATGACGGGTTCTAATAATTCATCACAACAAGCTGAGCTTGAACTTTGCTGATTATTAAATATGTTTTTCCCAAAGGCGAAGGCTGCGATGGGTTTTATGGCAGCAGATGTGATTGCTGTTAGGAATGCTTCAAGGAATTCAGGAATTAAGCAACATCTTTCAGCAGGAAAAGAGCCATGTTTTTTCCACCTAGTCACAGCCCTATTTTTCAGGGTGTTATAAGCCTGTATGCTTTCATAATTGTAAGGTGGGCTGACTTTCATTTACCACTGCAGCTTTTGGTAGGAATTAAAGCTGTGAATTAACAACTTAGGCTACCATGCAGAAAAATCCTTTAGGATCCCTCGATATTCAGCTGCCTTAATGTGTGCTCAGGTTTTTGCTTGGAAATCTTCAATGTTTGATCCCTGCTCCCAAAAATTCCACTGGGAAATTTTGGGATTTCCCTGAGAAAACCAAATTGTGCAGGTCAGCCTGCCCCAAGAAACAAGGAATTGCTTTGCGCTGAATCAAAAATCTTTCATTTCCAGACAGGTCCTGAAATTTGCACTGATTCCTCCTCCTCCTGACTTTGCAATCCGCTGTGGGTCCCAGCCAGCCAGCCCCCATGCCAGTGTCAATTAGACAACTCACTGCAGCGAGTGAGAACCGAGTGTGTACTCTGCTTTGTAGGCAGCATATAACACCCTGCTACCGTTTAGAGTTTGTGTTTTTTCTCAGAAGGTCTATTTTAAATTGGATAAGTACAGAGGAGTTGATATAAGCTACTTATTAGAAATCGTTTTTGTAAGTTAAAAAGTGTACCTGAGGGCCTGGCAGCAGGATGTGCGGCTCTCTCACAGGAGAGCTCCAAAGAAATACAGCTAACTTCTGAATTTTATTTCATTTGTGAAGAAAATACAAAAATAGCCTGGAATATTTGAGAGGAAGAGGCTGCTAAAACATGGCCATGTATTTGGCTGCTTGCTTTACTTCCTGAGCCTAATTCTTCTGCCGTGGTTATGGTGCGGTTGATGAGGGATCCCGAGATTCTCAGGGTGAGCATCCCCATCCTGGTGGGTGGCTGAAACCCTTTCCTACGCTTGTACAACCTCTCCCTTGCTAAACCGTAAATAAATAAACACCAGCTCCTTGTTGTGACTGGCCTTCCCTCTCCTATGGGTGATGACAGACTCTTTGAAATACTCTGGTGGAAAGATAAAATTAAGTTGAAAACTCAGAGTTCACCTGCTTGATTTCTGTCTCATTTTAAAACAGATCATAAGGAGGGACTATGGACTTAATCAGTGAGGATCTCCTTTTTGGGAGGGAACTGCAGAGCAGGGAGTGGATTGTCAGAAGCTGGATCGTGGCAGAGTACCCAGACTTCTCAAAACCCCCCAGTCATATAAGGGAGGTTGCAATGTGGGAAGTTTTAAAGGCTCATACAGCTATTACCAGGTTCTTGCACTCTGGAGAGGTGGACAGAAATCCCCTGTTCAATAGCTAATATAATTGGATTGCTTTAACAATTTTGTCCTGTCTCCTGTAGTTAAAACTAAAATGACAAGCTGCTTCAGCAGGAAAAAAAGCCTTCATGATCGAACCTAGCAGCCCATTAAATTTTTTGCTTGTAAATGCTCCAAAGGAATTCCTCCCCCGCAGAGGGATGCTGTGCTGGCATCCCTGCCGACAGAAGGGAAGCGGTCGTTGCTGTACCACATCCTGCCATCAGAGACTGGAGCTGGGGCTCCATCGTCCTTCAGCATCACTGGGGAAGTGTCCAAGCAGCTCACAGAAAAGTGACAGAGAGGACATGAGGAATGGCACACTAAAACTATATATTAATATATTAATTTTGAATATTAATAGTTTCTGACATAGTGTTGCCTGAGAGCCAACTAACGCTGATACAGACAAGTAATCATTTAAAGAGAATCACAGAATTGTTCAGACTGGAAAAGACCTTTAAGATCATTGAGTCCAATCGTTAACTGAGCACTGCCAGGTCACCACTAAACCATGTCCCTCAGCACCACATCTCCATGGCTTTTAAACCTTTTCAGGGATGGTGACTCCACCACTCCCCTTAGCAGCATGAGCCAGGCCTTGACAACCTTTTTGGTGAAGTAGTTTTTACTAATGTCCAATCTAAACCTCCCCTGGTGCAACCTGAGGCCATTTCCTTGTGTCCTGTCGCTTGTTACTTGGGAGAAGAGACCAACACCCACCTACCTCACTACAACCTCCTTTTTACCTGAAAGAGACACAGCAATAAGAGTAAACAATAAGCTTTCTCTCATTTTTTAGCCTTTTGCCTTCCAGGAGCTTCAGGTTGGCACAGAAGGTAAATCAGAAAATATAAATAGGAAACATGAAAGCCAATGTGTGACTCAGCACTACTTTTCCATCCTATTATACAGCAAGTTCTCCTTCTGCTCTCATGGCAGGTGTGCAGGAAGCTAATGTAGTTCACAGTGCTGTGCCATTTTTCCTCAAGATGTGAGAGAAAGATCTCTGCCTACCTCTGTACACACCTAAAGGCTAGGTAAGGTAACAGGTAGAAATCTTCAGTGAGACTAGGAAAGAATAACGGCCAAAAACCCCATAGACAAAAATACAAATCTAAAATGAAGGGGTATGTTGGGAGAAGCTCCAATTCAGGATACAATTTCATGGCATATTTTTAAACAAAATAGATACTTCAAACTCAGTATCACATTTTACAGAAAAAAAAAAATCATGTTAAAATTCTTGAATTTGTGTGAGAAAGCAAAATAGTATTTTATTAAAACAGCACTTCAGAAAAGAAACAAAATTGGGAGGAAGAAGCAGCAGAAGAAAAAGAGTGAAAATTAAAAATAAAGCCTGCAAAGATTTCCTTTTTTGAAAATATATTTGTGGAAAGTATGTGCTGTCTTTCCCACAACCCTGATGAGTAGTTGTAGGTTATCTGAAGTGTTCCCTCCAGCCTCAATTGGATAAATTGCTTAGAGCATAGATAGCTTTTAAATTATATCCATGCATCGAACTGATCTACCTTTTTGCTGAGAGAACAGAAAATTTGTTCTGAGAAATGCTTCTTGCCAAAAAATGTGCATCAATTCTACTCTCAGAGACTTCCCTTCTTTCTACTTGTTCATCCCCTCCCCCCAAATCCAGGGGATCTAGTAGAGAACTTTGAGATGAAAAATAGTATCTTATTTGTATGTTCATAAAGGAATTACTTAGAATTTTGTCTGATATTACTAAGTAGTTTTTCTCTTTACTATCCAGCATCCAGCTCTTCTTGAAGGGTGGAGAAGTACCAGAGGTGTAAACCTTGTGCAAATGAACAGAAAAGTCTTGCACAAAAGTGTCTAATTCAGCTACTATAGATATAGAAAGCTTCGATTATATCTGTCTATCTATCTATCTACATAAATGTATTAATATTCAAGAAGAATTTTCAGTTCATAACAGGACAGACAGAATTGCTGTCGTGGAGTGGGTCAGTGATCCCTCTGACAGGCTACACAGGGTCTTCAGCTGGGGTAGAGATCAACCGTCCTTCAGCAAATAAAATAAAAAGGTCATAGAGTCTATTACATGTTAATGGAATAATCTGTCTAGGTGGGACTTCTGAAGGACTTCTGAAGATAGATGGCTAAAAGCTAAAACTCTGACTTCAAAAATCAATGTGCATTTATTTCAAGAGTAGTTTCTAACCGTGGTAACTGGAAGAGAGAAGAAGAAACCTGAGCTGAGCATGTGGGTTCCTGGTTGTCAATGGCTTGTGTCTTGTGGCCATCCGAGTGCATGCCAAGGCTGTGGTGTCGGGGACATTTCTTTTGGCAGGGGTCTTCACGCGGGTACCTCTAGCTGTTTGTTTCTCCTCTCTACATAACCCTCTCCCTTGACCTGGCATGACCATGGTGCCCAATGCAAACCAGATCAAGGTACCTGTCCCTCTTTGAGAAGAAAATACAATTCATGCTCTGACAACATATAAAAAGGAACTGATTTTTGGGTGCTTTCTGAGTCATTTCCTTGAAATTCAGGCTCACTCTTGCAATCTATTTTGCACTGAGTTTCACTGGTGCTATGGGCATATGTATTTCTTACAGGACTGAGATGTGTGCTTTTAGGATGAAGATCTGGCTTTTAGTTATATTTAGAAGACATTTCTACACCTGGAAAGCTTCTGAGATATCCCACTCACTGAAGCCACTGTGCCACTTGCAGACATTGCTCACAGAATTGTTTAGATTGGAAAAGCCCAATCACACCGTCAAGTCCACCACAAAATGATGTCCCTAAGAAGAGCGGCAGCTTGCAGGACCCAAACCTGAACAAGCCTCCTCTTACTGCAAATTGAAATGGCAACTCCTTTGCCAAGACAGCACCTGCTGACCATCCCACTGTTGAACTTTACAGTTAATAATTCTCCCTCCTGCTTATTCCTTTAATGCCTGGGAGATTTCACTTTACATTTGCTGAGATCAGTTCATTAAAATATTAATTTTCAACTGTAATTATCTGTTGGGGAGCACTGCCGGTTGAACCAGCAGCAGCACTGATAGGCTCTCCACTGCAGGAGAGTTCGCAGATGCTGAGTCCCTGGAAGCTCCTTGCAGGAGTCACCGTGGCACTCAGCTAGAGGCAGGCTTGCAAGGATTTGGGGGGAAAATGTTTTAAGAATCATAGGTAACCATTAAGACTATTTTATGCGGTAGGGAAAATGCTTTAACAGAAAAATGCTGTACCTGTTAGAAATGAAACTGATTTAACTGAGGTTGTCATCAAGGGTCCGTGTGCCTTGTAAATTTTAAATTAAAAATCAATTACGGAACAGCCCTTAATCTCCTCGTCGGACTTGATTAATATTTGGATGTGAACTCTGAGACCCCGAGTGACCTCCCTCCGCGCTAAGTACGATGCACCAAAGGCTGAATTTTCTATCTTCCTACTCATGTGCCATTATTCAATTTTTTACTGCATTATGAAGAAGAGAGTTTTAATAATCGAGCCAGATTAAATGAATAAAAGGATGCTTCAGACGAGTTAGAAACAGAAAGAGGAGCCGTGCATTTCTAGCAGACTTCAAGCTCTGTATTATTACAATGCGTAAGAGATGATTAACAAAGAAAAATATTACAGTTATCTACTCCCTTTGAGAGTCTAACTAATGAACCTCTAACAGCTGCTGTTGAAAAATCAGTACCACTATCACTATCCATTTCAAGACAAAGCGCAGCTGACAGATGTTTGAAGTGATAAATCAGGCTGCACAAGGATTAAAATAACAAGCCCCAAATGGCCTTTAAAAGACAAAGGTGCTGCAGCAAACTATTTTTAGCCGCTCTGGATACCGTCAAAAGTTAGATCACTGATACAATTATCTTGCAAAACAGTAATGACCAAAGTAATACGTTATGAAAAACCCAACAATGGCGATACTCAAGCCAAGTTTTAGAAAAGAACAGGTTTTATAGTCATTTGTGCTTTTAATGGGTGAACTGAGAAAGCCACGCTGCCCTGAATATGACTTCTGGGAATGAGTTATGAAATGTTTGCACTGGGCTGAAGCATAAAATGTAACTGAATTGTGTTCTTGTACATTTTAATTAATCCTATTTTAAAGCAAGAAGTTGAGTTTTAATAGGCAATGAAGAACCATTATTTAAATAAGGCATAAGATTTTTGTGTTGCTTCACTGCAGGCAGCATTTCCTAACAACCTGTCACTGACATGCTGGAGATGAAGAGCCCATTCCTGGAAGATTCAGTGTGTTTGCAAACTCGGCTGCCTTTAACAGGAGACAACTGTAGTGGGGGGAGAGCGAGTGGAAACAAATTCCAAATTTCTGAACTTCATCTCAGCTTTCACTGTTAAGTGCCCCCTGTCAGAGGGTATTTTCACCCTGCGGTTTACGCACAGCTTAGGGACACTGCAGAGCCCAGCACGCAGAGCTCCCCATTGAAAAGAGCTGCCACAAGTACTTTCTTTGCTAACGTCTTGGGAAAGACGTGGTCACCCCAAGTCCCGGGGCAATACCCCTCTGCTGAAGAACCTGGTAACTGGGGTTATTCAGTGAACTCCTGGTGATGCCTCCTAAATCCTCTTGCTAGTTGAAGAATGTGTGTGGAGGAATCCAAGAGTCCATCAGCGAGGCAGAGATGGGAGGAATTACTAGTAATCTAAAACTCAAAACTTTCTTCCAGAAAACACATTTTGTTGTTTACTTCAAACGTGATGTTCCGTCCCGGAAATCCCATTTTTTTAATGCACTGGGAAGGGGACAGTCAGACCCAAGCCACTGTGGGAGCTGCCCAGTCCATTCTTGGCATGTCCCTAAGAAAAATATTTCTACTTAAAAGCTTTGTGATAGAAACATGTGGGTATTACCAGATGATGCTGGATTGCTACTGATACAGAATTAAAAAGCTGACCTACAGCTCAACAAGAAATGCTACGTGTTGTGGGTTGGCCTGCCTGGGGAGGGCAGGGGTACAAGTGCCGAGGCTGAGGTTGCTTCAGAAGTGCAGCTGGGAGATGTGAGAGTCACACATTGAGAAGAAGCTCCTACATTTATATCTTTTCTGTGAACACTGGAACAGGTGCCCAGGGAGCAACCTGATCTAGTCAGAGATGTCCCTGCTGACTGCAGGGGGGTTGGACTAGATGACCTTGGAAGGTCCCTTCCAACCCAAACCATTCTATGATTCTATTCTATGATTCTATGATAAGTGGAGGCCCTTTGGGAAAAGCCTGGCCAGCATGGGGGTGTAGCCTTCCAGGACTGCACCAAACACCCGTCCCTTGCTGGGGGTTACCAAGCAGCCCCTTCTCGCTGCCTCTCCCCTCCTGCTCCAGCAGAGACGACTCCATTGCACCCGTTTGGGATGAAGGCAGGGCTGAGGTTTGTCTTCCTCCCGCCACACGGCCAGGTGTGGAAGCTGGGGCTGGGCTGGGAGCTGCCTGTCCCTGTCCCTGCACTTCCAGGTTGGCAGCGACATGCCAGCTCACAGCTTCTCTCGTCCCTGCAGGATGCTTGGAAGACCACGGCAGTTTTCTAAATTAAATTAAAATCTCTTTTCCTTTTCAAACCACTTAGCGTGAGGTAGCACATTGGGGCACTTTGAGATATTTTACTGCTGCCTACACACATGCATGCATGCTGCTTTCCTAAATGAATTACTCTCTTAAAGAAGAGAAAATCATGGACTGAAGCTGCCTTATTATTAAGTTTTAAGGTGAAACAATATTAGCCTTTGCCTAGCAGCAGCCAGCCACGCCTGCAGCTATTGTGCACTGCATAATGGTGTAGTAACAGTGACTTCATACTGTAAGGTCCTATTGAAAGCCAATTTTAATCCCTTTTAATTTATTCAGCCATCTTTATGTCACCAAGAAAAGGAAAAACAGAATTCTTTTCAGCCTCAATTTGTTTGCACTTGGAAGATCTGGGGAACAGTTTGAGATGAGTTGGCCGAATCTTTTCCATATTAAAAGCTTTCTATAAAAGGATCATTTTCCATAGCACTTTTTTAAGCTATTTGTCAACAGAAAAACTTGGCTCTTCAGATTCATTTTTAAAACAAATAGTCAAACAAACTACAATTAGTCCCATTCAAGACCAGCTCTAGGTACATGAAACATCAACTCCCAAATGAAATTATAGGTTTGAGACACTTAAAAAATTACAAGGTCCAGATTTGAAATCCAGTCACCGTGTAAGTTTTAACAGGACTTACTTAGAACTTGGTTTGTCATCTGTCCTGATATAATAAATCCATGACTTGGGTTTAAAAAACGAACAAGATGAGTTTGATATCTAGCTGAACTGGAAGAATATCACAACATGTGCCTGGCTTGTTCCCTTTCAGTAATTTACTGAGATATTTAATATCTAAGATATTTGTACATGCACTGTAAGAACAGAAAGAAGATCTGAAGAAAGGAAAGCTTACATCAGATGAAAACGTTACATTCTAGCATGACAGGAGTTAATACAAATTGCTGTCATTTGCATACAAAAATATAATTCCAAATCTACTTGCTCCACAAGTGCTGTATCTGTATCAAACAAAAAGGGAATACATCCAACGCATCTTTACATCTTTCAAGCTTTCTTTTACTGTGAATTACTGTGCACATAAGCCCAAGTATTAATTTGGTCTCATCCCATGATGCATTTGATGTATTTCAATTGGCACATAAAGAATAACATTTTCAGGTTGTATAAAAGCACTGTACTAGCAGGGTGCTTGCAGTTAGTGAAGCAAGCACTAAAGCAGATAAATCACTTGCGGGGGCTCTGGGGGTGGGGGAAATGGGACTCTAGTGCACTGCTTTTAAGGCACACACATCTAAAATGTATACCCTAGGAAATGTACAATCCTAGAAACAAGGCAGTAGGAAGTGTTCTCTTCAGATGCATACTAAAGGTGTTTTAGAGGACAGGCTGTATAAAAGCATAACCTTAAAAAGTCTTCCCTGTGTTAGCACGAATAAAGCAAATTGGAATGCAAATACAGAATCATAGAATGGTTTGGGTTGGAAGGGACCTTAAAGATCATCAAGTTCCAACCCTCAAATCTCAGTGGATACATGTGCTGTAATGGCCAACTGGATCCCAAATGTTTGACTGCAAAACCTTGAAAGACCTGAATAAGAGGTCAGTTTAGATAGGCATTCAATGAGAAATCTCACCTCTGTTGACTTGTCTTCACTCACACCAGATATTTTTTTTCCCCAGAAGTTTAGATAATGTCTAAATTATCTGCATTCCTCTGCTCACAACCTCTCTGATTCCCCTCCCTGCTCCTGGACTTGACCATAAACAATGACAAAACCAAAGGGTTCCTTTTGCACCGCGGTGTTCAAATGCCTTTGGGGATTTTTCTTTTTCAGTTGATTGTAGTCTTGAGCTCTCTGGAAGATAATGAATTTGCTTCCAGAATGGAGTTTCCTAACTTAAGATTTACTCTGAAAATAGCCAGTCTGCTGTAATCAGTTCTCACTACTTTTTAAAACGCGGAACAAGGCAGTTCAGAAGAATCCATAATTGCAAATAAGACTTACAGGTCACTGCTTAATTCACACACTGTCTGAAAGGGTTTACTGAAAAATACAATCTTTTTCATTAAGTAGCCAGAATTTAAGCCTGTTTAAGAAACCTAACCACGATTTATGAATGGGCTTGGGACTGAATGTTAAGAAGTGGCATGAGTAATCTCAAAACCCAAACAAATTGGGGTCAGGAAGACCAACTTTTAAAATCAAGAGATATGAGATGTGAGCTGATAAGCAGCAAGTATAAGGAGGGATGATGTGTAAGTGAAGTCAGGCTTAAAAACGCACATTCCTTCTTGTTTCTAATGTGTGTTTTCATACAGATTGCAGAAATCAAAGCAGGAAAAAAATCTAAATGTAACTGCTGCCTAGACCAAAGCGTGTAATAAGCCTAAAAAAAGACAGACAAAAAAGCAACTCTTCTGTAAATGTTTTAAACTGCCTCCTGTGGATACGAAAGGTGGTTCTACAGGGACACCAAGTAATCCCTTGTATTAAAATGGAATGTGCTGCCCCACTTGATCAATTACAAAGATTTTCTAAAGTCTATAAATATGTATGTGCACGACTGCATCAGTGATAAAAATGTGATTTTATGAATCTGAGTCTCCACGGGCAGGTCAATAAACTGTGTTACATCAAATAACATTACAACTTCTGATACCTATGAAAGTGCCAGGGGCTTGTGATGAGCCTTTTCAGGAAGGGCTTGTCTGTCTGTCCTTTCTGTCCTCTCTGCCCACAATGCTGCAGGGATAAGGATGAATGGAGAACACCCTCGTGACAGTTCCCTTGTGTACCTGGATTACCCACCATACAAACCTAATCTGGACCAGGCATGACCATCAAATCAGGTGAAGTATATGCATGCTAGCGTGGTATGGATTTTGGTTCAGGAATTTGTAAATAAATCTAGTTTCGCTGCTCATCTTGGCTGGCGTTGAAGCAGGGAACCTTCCAGCTTGTTTTTGAGACGTAGCAGCTTCTTCCATCCACAAGCATAGAGGAGAGCAGGATGGCTGGACTTGCAGTGAGAAACAAGGATTGTTATCACCTACATTCAGAGAACAAGAAGCTTGAATACATCACTCATTGAACAGAGAGTTGGTATTTCCAAATCATGCTCCAGAAAAGAAAATCTTGGCAGATCTCCTTTCAGTCAGCAAAAGGCAACACCTCATTAGTGTAGATACGATGTACGTGGCTTGTGTTGGACTTTGCTTAGGGCTCAGCTGAATTTCAGCCAAAATTCTGATAGCTGAATATGGATCAAAATGTCGAAACAATTTTGATGTGCACTTCATTGCTGCTTAATACTCGGGAGATGTTTTCTCCAGGGTGCCAACATCATGCTTCACTTAGCTGCTTTCTCTCCCTTTGTCTTCATGGTCACTACACAGGATAAACGTAGCACAGATTGGAGGGAGGAGGAGAGGTCGCTATGCTGCTAGTTCGCTCCTCTCTCTCATTTGGGATGCTGTTTTCCTGGCCTTGTAGCCAGATCGTGATGCTCCCACCACTGTTCCTCTCTTCTCAAGGCATAAAAACTGCTCCTGAACAGGTCTGGATTCAGAAACAGGGGGTCAGCCCCATGTCAGCAGCTTTCCTGCTTGTATTCCTCCCCTGCCTGGTCCTGCAAGTTGGGAGCACCTCACTAATACCAGGCTTTGTATTAAAGACAGCCAGTCTCCTCTTCTGTGTCCTGGCGTGTCATGAAAACTCTCTCCCTCCCTGCTGCTGGTGCACAGGCATTCGGGCACGTACACACAGAACCGAGAGAGGGCATTTAATCTCGAAGAATGTAAGTACTAAAAGGTCAGACAAAAGTCTGATGTTTTACATTTAAAAACGTACTTGATTTCCTGTACGTTAAGTCCAAAGCTAAATGTACTATACCTGGCCCATTTTTTGCAATAAACATTTTGCATTGTGCATGACTATATGACGAAAACATTCCTTACCAGACATCAGACCCATGCAGCCATCCATGAGTTTAGTAAGAAGTAACGGGAAAGCATGTCAGCTGCAGATTTAACTTCTCCTTTCTGATAGCTACAGGCTAGACTCATGCAAATAACTGATATGTGTGACTGTGACCAAAAGTGAATTATAACACCAGATACTCCTGAGAGAATATACTCTGTTGCAGGTCAAGAATGGATAACTACTGCCTTTGGCTTTAGTTAGTTATGTTACGTGATAAATGAATGAACAAGGTAGGTTTTTATTTCTCCACCCATGGCTTCAACCAAGCATCTTGTATTTTTTGCTGTGGCTAATACCACAATTAAGCCTTGGTATACAGGCTGGGAATTTATTAAAAAAAAACCCACCACCTTCTCAGCTGTGCTGCAGAAAATATTCCTTACAGAACTATTCCTTTTCTGATTTTCTTCATGCTTATATTATTTACAGAGCCAACAGAGGGAATCAAATCACACAACCTACAAGAAGAGTGAAAAACAAGACCTTACTAGCTCCCAGTAGTGAAGAAATGTAGTGTTACGACTTGAAACTCATTTCCAATTTTCTGTGTTGGTAACACAGTCTCTAAACAGAGCATTATCTCACATACCAGATGTGCAGCAGTATCTAGGTACAACAGGGTGCGATAAGTATAGAATTTCAGCCCTATTTCTTCTTTTATGTTTTAAGTCAAGTCCTTAGCCTGATTTTAATCTAGGTTTTTGTCTTATTTTCTGTGTGCTTTGGGAGGTGGAAGAGAAGTGGGAAGTTTGGTGTTCAATTACAGAAATGGAAAAAGAAATCATTTGGGACTCAGAGTATCTTAAGTTAACACCAGAGAAATCAACATCCAAACCTCTAATTTTATTTAAATTGGTGTAAAACTAGAGTTTAGAAACAACTTCTGCTGATGTGATTAACTCCACTTAAGTGGAATTCACCCCCAAGACAGCTGTCTCTTGGCTGACAGAACACGCTGCATTTCGAACTGAAATAAAGCAGAGAGATCTTGAAAGTTATTTGAACCACTGTCAAATGCTGTTCTGAAAATACTAGCTGGATATTAAGTAATTTGAACACCTTTCAATAACTAACTTGGTTACTTTTGTGTTACTAAGCGGTTTGCGAATAATAATAATAAAAATATCGCTATTCTGTCTCAGCAGAGAGGTAGTACCCTCATAAAGCAGTCCAACGGTATTGCATGAACATGTTTTTCATGTATAGTCATGCTGGAAATAGAGGAAATAAAACTTTGCACCAGGATGACTATAAAACTTGGTTATAGCATGCAAATTTTCTGGTATGTTAACTGTATTTGGGAGTTGGAAGGTGAGAGTTTCAGCTCAAAAGAGAGAGCACAGAGGGGGAAAACGAGGTGTATTCTGCAAGGTACATTTTTGTCTTGCTCTTTCTCCAGGTTACTTTGCCTGCAAGGAACCATTAAGTGCTCTTTGCATTCAAAGGAAACCTCTTGCTGGTTTCTCTGGGCTTCAACTGGGGCCCAAGACCTGAACATCAGCTTGGTGTTGATGGTCCTGTACGTGCAAAGGCGGCTTCTGTAGAAGTTGAAAAGGTTTGGTTCCTTGTGGGATCAAACCGCTGCACGCCTTTAAAGAAGCCAAGCATGATGTGCAGTGCTTTCAGCCAGCCACAAACGAATGAGCTAATTAAATTATTTCTTTTGCTCTGGTATACTGCATAGTCCAATTAAGTTGCTAAGCCAATCATCTTGAAATAAATCAGCCATATTGTTACATAATTCTTTGTAATAAACAGAGATATCATTATACGAACTAGGTTCTAAGGGTGCCAGATGCTCCTAAACAGTGAGTCTTAATTTATTTCATTGATTTTAAGAAGCAACCCATTCATGTGTGATAGCTTTTATCATCCAAAATGCTAATCCTTATCTGAGTTTAAAGTCGATTTCTGACTTTCTCATACATAAATGAGAGCACAGACAAGCTAAATGTGGACCTTCCTTAATTCCCCATCAAACAGTCACATAAAACTGTTGTCCCAAAACACTGAATAAACATCCTTTTAAACACAATTAATAGGATTGCAATACAAAAGAGGCCAAAAACCCCTCTCAAAATTATTGCATCCAATATAAAGGAAAAAAATATGACCTTTGAAAACAAAGGTTTTGCTGAAGAAAGAGCACGTGCTGGAAGGTTAGTGTTCTAACAGGAAAAGGGGGACAGACTGGGTTCGTCTCCAGCCTGTGGTGCTGCCCAGTAGCTGCCCAGCCCCAGAGCAGAGCGTGCTGGCAGCCAGCAGGGACCGCAACGGGCTTAGAGCCTCACATAGACTGGGAAACCTAGTTCCCGCTGTCAAAAAAAAACCCCAACAGATTACGTGCTTTAGTTTTGATTAACATTTCAAGGATACTATTAAAGGAGACGGGAAGTAGCAATGTCCCCTTCAAATACTGTCAATGACGTAGGCTCCTCCAGAGGAGAGCATAAACGCACACATCTAACCCAGTAATCAAGCAAGACTGTTTTTATCTCTCTGCCCTTGGCTTATGCTTTTTTCTACCATAGAGAAGATGATACAAAACAGAAAATGTTTTGGTTGTTTTTTGATAACTTCAGCGGCGAGCTGAATGAGTCACACAGAAGTCAAGGTATGCAAAGCAGCTTTAGTTGACAGCTCTCTTCTGACCCACCAGCAAGTGCTTCCTGAAGAAATTGCTCCTGAACATTACTAACCCGCACCCTCAAAGATGCCAGACATCAGAATACAAATGAGAAGAAAGAAGTGATGGTTACTGAATATTTTTGGTGCACCTGTGCTTACCGCTCAGATTCGTTCCTCTCTATTTTGAATCTCAACAAAACAGCTTTTGCTTTGTGTTTTTGCTTGGCCAGTGATGACTGAAAGCTATTTCTCTGGATAAAAGTTGAAGGAAAAACCCCTGTGGTTTTCATTTGGACATTAGAGGGTTGATGTGTTTTGCTGTCACGTTCTATTTTTAAATGCATGACACTGCACAGGTGTTCAGACTCCAAATCCTCAGCTGAATCTGTCATCTCTCCGCAGCTTGTCACTACATCAGCCAACAAACTGAGGGAGAATGAAGTTCCCGTATGGTAGAAAACTGCAAGTGCTTGACAATGGTTAATGATAATTCCTTTCCATAGCTGAAAAATAAATGATAAATTTTCAGGTGTTATAATTGCTTTGAGGTTCATTTGCCTATCTAGATTTTCTCAATTTAATAATTCATCCACAAGCCCTTCATATGTAGGACACAAACTAATGGATGATTAAAAATGGAAATGGTTTCTGGAGGAGCTGACGTTGTTCATCTGACTGGCTGCCAGTCTTACCTGTGTGCCTCCTCTCCATAAAACAATGGCTGAATTCAGAAAGATGAGATTTACAAAGAATTGCAAATCATTTTCCTGTGCCTGCCTTAAGCATATAGTATTTCTAGATCTACGAGCACTGCTAATACGAAACACAGCAAAGAGTATAATAATCAGTATTTTAAGCAAACTGGTCTTGAGATTTTACTCCAAAAATGGGGCTAACCCACACTAATGCTGTTCTCAACATTTTTGCTGAATCTTATACATTGCTGTTGTAGACTTCTGAGAAAAGTATATCGCGTTTAATCTACATAGGGACAGAGAAGAATGGGAGAATGAAGCAGTTCTTACAGGATCAGTGCTCTAGAGTCACCATGAGAGTGCATGTTGCTGCTCCCCCCAGAGCATCCTCATCCACAAGGAACACTTCCAATGCCCCAGAAGCACAATTTCTTTCTGCCTCTACAAGTCCATTCTCTGCTTCAATATTGGAAGACTAAACTCAAGACTTTACTTGTAAGTAAAGCTTAGATCTCCTAAAGAGACTTGAAGTGAACCATCATGTCCTTTTAGTTAATCTAGAGAAAAAAATGGGAATGATTAACTATTCCTTTGCAGATGATTACTTAAATTTTGCCTTAATGATAATTTAGCATCCATTGCTAAACAAAAACAGTGGTGCTGATCTCAGTGATGTAGTATTGAACTCCAGGGGATGCACTTGACTTGCACAACTAAACACAACTAATTCAAGTCCTCTGAAGTTTTGATTCTATTCCCTACATAATCTTTACGATCAGTCGTAGAAGAGAACTGAGCAATCTAAGCCCATACATGCTCCACAGGGAAGGATGGGTATCATTCAAGTGTGCTGAAAGACCTGGCTGATGTTGTTATGAGGCTGTTCCCTATCAAGTTTGCAAGGTTTTGGAGACTGGGGGAGGTCCCTGATGATCAAGAAAATGCCCAATATAGCGACTGTTTTCAAAAAAAAGGTTAAAAACAATCTGAGAGATTACCAGCTGCTCAGACTCACTTCAGCCCTTGGGGAAATCATGGAGCAAATCCTCCCTAAAGCCCTATCTGGGCACATGAAGGGGAAGATGATTTACCAGCAAAGATTTACCATGGATTTACTAAATTTACCATGCTTGACTGAACTGATTGCCAAATATTTATCAAAATACTAGATCTGTGGATGAGGAGAGAGCACAAGAATAGCATCTACTTTATAGAGGTTTTTGACACGGTATCCCAAGCATCTCTGTCTCCAAGCTGGGATGTTACTGCCTTGATGTGTAGACTACTGCTTGAATGAAGGAGCTTCTAGGCCTAGGCTCAGAAGGTGGTGGTTAATGAGTTGTACTCTAACTGGAATAAGTAACAAACGGAGTCACATTCTTCTGTAAGAATATAGACTGAATTCTCAGAGGGATTTTGTAGGCTTAAAATTTCATAAGCACTATGATTACTGAAAAGTTTCGACATAAGTTTGCTGGAAAACACAGTATATACAAAATAAAACCCCTGAAATCTAATCTTCCTAAAGAAGATGATTTAAACAATCTTGTTTGCTTCAAATTTTATTATAAAGTTATTTTTAAAATATATTGTTAATGTTGTTGCTGTTGGGTTTGAAGCATCTGAAGGAGGGGTGTTATTAGATATGCAGAATTTCCATATTAATGAAAATGTAACTCGCAATTCAACAGAGGCTGATGGGTGCTGAGTATTGAAGCTAGCTTCTTCCTCACTGTATTAGCAGTGTGCTTTTACCCCTCCCGTCCCATATTTATGACAGCAAGTGCAATATCACTGGGAGGGTGAACTTCCTTCACCAGGTTGAGCAAGCACGGCTACCAGAAAAGCCACTGCTGCCACCTTCCTCCCACTCTTCCTTTATACTCTTTACTTCATCAGAGAAATCCTTGTGCCAAAATGCTGGATCCATTAAAAAAAAATAAAATTCCTAGCAGCTTAATTTTTTTAACATGACTCAAAGTTGATTATCTCAATTATAGGCTTTGAATGGCAGCATACAAATGTATTTAGCAATTTTTTTCCTTGTTTCAAATGTACACATTCCTTGAAACAAAAGTCATATTTGCATTGTGTGGTAGTCTTAAAGGACAGCTTTCACCTGCTAACTCCCCAGGATGTGGTCTTACATATATATACACACTGAATGTGTCAGAGGATGAGATGTTCTTCCTTGCTTGGCAATACAGCTATACAGGAACTGCACCCTATCTGAGCTGTCTGGAAGACAGTGCACTTCTTGAAGAGATGACTCAAAAGCATTTTGAAGAAAACAGAAATTTTTGTGCCTGATAGACTTAAAAATATCCCAGTGCAGATATACGATTAGCACCATGTGAAAGATTTTATCTCAAAAGTTAACTTTTGAGAATTGTATTTATATTTACAAAGACAAAAAAAGGTTCATTGGGATCTACTGACTTAATCTTTCACCCTACACATGGATGCAGACCCCGTCACCTCCTACACTAACACACCACAGAAGGGGCTCAACCGGTTGGGCCCACAATTAGGACTGCAGTTAGAAAATTAACAACCAGATTGAAAAAAAGGACACAATTATGTAGTTTTATGAGTTACATCAATCAGTTGTACTTATTTATACAGTCTAACAGAACATTAGTAAATGTGTAGAATATTAATATAATGTTAAAACAATGTAATTTATAAAAGGAAAAAATTTTTAGAAAAAGCTTTGATGCATCTACTATTGAGTTTTTGCTGAGGGGGATGAGACCGTTAAAACTACTCATGTTGCAAACACTGCTTAAAAATGACAAAGTACAGCCCAGGGAAGTTATTCTGTATCTTATCCTCCAGGGTCAATAATTCTATACTCGGAGCCTTCTCTGAACCGATTTGTCTGTATTTCGGATAGGTGCGCACCTTCATGTTTCCAACCAAATTGATGAATATGATGAATTTCTCCCACACATTTATTGTTCTTATTTCTGACAACTGCAAGAAAAACTAGCACCTTGTCTAGCCCTTAATGGGAAGTTTATCTGTTAAATATGATGACTTGTATGGGAAACAGGTGGTGATTCTGGGTAAAAGGGCTATTTTACAGACTACTCCAAACGTATTTCTTTCAGGAATAGGAAATTTGAAGCAGTATCAGGTTTATATCAACAAAACACGTAGTTTTTAAAATAGCATCTTTCAAGAGAAGCTTTTCTTACACACTAACAGCTACAAAGGCTGTCACTGCTTTCAAAGAAACATGTCCCTTGGGATTTTGTAGAATATTTCTTTAATCCAAAATTAGAGACTGAGCAAAATATTTAAGTATACAATCTGTTTATGTGTAATTTCATGCTGTTGTTTTTCTTTTCAGCCACTACTGTATTTACTTAGCACACTGATGTGTGCTCAGCCCTGTACACAAAGCAGAAGGCACCCCTGAAGAGCTTGCCGTGGAAGGAACACGCCAGGGAGACCAGTAATGTTTCTGGCTAGATACAAGCATGTTCTCCCTGAGCTCTGAGCTGATCAAAATCGCGTAACTCTGCTCATCCCACCTTTCAGTGCTGGGCTCGCTAACCTACGTATAGTACTAATATAGTCATGAGTTCCCATCTTCAGAATATATACATAGCATGCATAGCAGCCCATCCTCATGGGCTGATGTCGAGAAACCAACCAAACTCCCCAAATAGCGTGTCCAGAGGTGGACAAAAAAAAAACTGGTAATGAAAGCGCTGAAGTTCGAAGTAAAAAAATGTTCCAAGGGAATTATTGCAAATATAATGTCTTCCTCCTGAATCTAGCCTGCTTCCTTCATCTGCTTTTGCAGATGATGCAGGAGATTTGCCTAATTCTCCAGGAGTCCTCTATGCTTAGATGACACATTTTAACCCTAACAAGTTGGGTCAGCACTGTGGTTATCTTTCCATTAAGATGTTAGTTGAAAACCAACAGGAAAGAGGGGAAAGAAAGAAGAAGAAAAAAAAAAGATATAAGTTACTCCAAACATGCATGATCAGTAGAAAAGATCAATAACGGGGCAAAATGTGCTGGGACTCACAATGACATTGTCGTTCTTTGAGGAAAAGGTCCCCAGGAACAGGCAAATAATGCAGCCTAAAGCAACGCGTCTCAAGAGGGATAGAAAAGGAGATAGCTAAGCATAACAGGAAGGAATTAGGAAAACTTTGTGTATGCTGTTAGGCAAAGCTTACTAAACAATAGATATCATCAGCTGGGAAACTTCCTATGGGTTAGCATGGGAACTTCCACAAAAACTAAGGAAGAATACTAGGAAGCGTTCAGCATGAGCAATCCTACATCGGAAGAAGATACTGGGTAGCTTTTCCTGGTATCCATCTGCTACAGAAGACAACAAAAGAGCAGAGAGAGCTTGAGAGACAGCAAGAACAGTTTTTCCCCTGGTTCTTAACAGATGCCTAGGTCCTAAATCTATAACCTCTAAAATCATACATGCTTATGCTTTAAGAATGCAAATTCTGTTTAGTTTGTGTTGGAGCATGCCTTCCTGAGCACCTGAGCTTCTAATCCGTGTAGGGACTCTCTCAGGACACAAGTCTAGGCATTCCTTCATCTGTTTCTGTTGAAGGATCCAATATAGCATGTGGTTTTCACGCACCTGTGACTAAAGTCACAGAAAGGGGAAAAACTGCTTGCAATGATGCCACCACCGCTTTTTATTTTTGTTTAGTTTTTAGTTTCTTTAATCTCCTTGTAGGAGTAAGTACATCTTCTGGTAGGTGTGACAGGAAAGTCACTTCCCTGCTGTGACTGAGTTTGAACATATATATTCCACCTCCCACTAAAAGGAAAAAAAAACCAAAATAAATAAATTGTACTTATTCTCTCTCTTCCTCCAAAAGGTAAGTCCAAGCAGCTTTCAGTCCCTTTGACGGCAGGTACTGAGCACCCTCCTATAGAATACTGTCTACCTTGATAAATATGATACTGTCTTGAGAGATGCAGGCTCACTTTCCGTTCTCCTACTCTAATTAGGGGATAAGCGCTGACTTATTTGCACAGAGAGAATGGAGATACTATCACCTATTTATTCATTAGTCATTAAAAATGGTTCTACTGGAGGTTAACCAGCTTTTCCCTTAAAGACCCTGCTAGTCTAAGTGAAAGAAGGCATCTTTGCAACCCAGAGGAAGGCTCTGAAGTTTCTAAAAGGGATACATCAAGGTACTGCTCCTTTCTCCTCAGGACCTTGGTAGGTATCTCCCCTCCTTCTGTGTGGGCAGCTTGCTGAATCTCATTCTCAGGCCCTACATGCAAACTGCAGGTGTTTAATTAAAAGCTGTGACATAGATAACTTCTGTGCTATCTTCTGTGCTATCTTCTAACAACTTCGAATTTTCCAGACATGTAGAAGAATCCCTGACTGCATTTCATTGTTATTCTCAAATTGAAGAAATTAGAAAAAGTCAAACAACCTTTATTCGTGTAGGTTTTGTTGCCCCATGAGAACTGATTACTACTTCTTCTCCAGTCACGTATTTTTGAAGAGGAGCCTGAAATTATACAGTAGCCCATGTTTTCTTTACAGTCAAGGATATTAAAATGTCTTTTGTGCCCTCTACATGTCTATACACTCACAACCAAACCCCTGAAATGGGACCACTCCAGGAAGTCCTGAAGTCTCAAACTTCTGTTTGAGATGCAGGTGTGTTTTGGCTTTCACACTCATTTCTCTTTCAAATATTATTTTTAGCCCATTTCCTAAGAAAACCAGGCTTCCTATGATGCTGTTGTCTGTCAACCATATGCCAGTCCCACTCAAATAACTGTTCAACTATTCTGCGCACTTCAACTGGATCCAATGGAGCTGCTGATCTCGAGGATAATTAGAATTCTATTAAATAATTGTAGGGGGCAAGATAGAAATTGGGGTATAGGGCTCATATTTATAGTAGAGCAGGCTTTATTAATAACCTGTCTCACAGACCAGTTTATCTCCATATTCTGTGAATGCACAGAAGAATATTAATATCACTGGCATGGGACGAGTCAGTTAAGTCACTACTGGCTTGTGTTATCAGGGCTACAGTTTTACGATCTAAATAGAACATAAAGCTGAATCTCCTTCACAGTTACTTCATTGACATCAATTAAAAACATACCTAGCATTTAATCTGAAATGAACAAGACAATCCAATCCATCAAAACCCAAGAAAGACACAATACCTATTATGCTTGTCTTTTTCACCATATTAATCTTGTTATTCCACCAAAAATATAACAGTGCTATTCATTGAAAGAATATTGCAAACTCACTGGAAGGCAAATTTCTGCAGAATAGTATTCTTTGTCTTCATAAATACAAAGTTAGCTATTTTAAATTCATTCCTTCCAATTGTTCAACATTAGGTATTAAAAACATTAACACTGAACCTTCAGTCTAAGCGAGCAGGGTAACAGATTCCATCCAATATCCCCCCAAAGGTTTTGTAAAACAAAATGTGGAGTTTGAATTCCCTCGTCACAGCAGTGTTAGGCTGCCCATTGCTGATAATACACAGGTCATGCATAGCTGAATAAAAGGATTACAGGGTGAATACCATAAAATGGATCTGAGTATGAGGTATGTCATGTTTCTTTTATTCTAATATTTAGAGGCATTTCATTTATTTTAAGTCAAATAGGTCCTAACTCAACAATGAATTCATTCTGCTGTCAGACACTCGACTACCTTGGTATTATGTTAAGCTAGCTTCAGTTAGGTGCCAGGAGCTGGATACTGAGTTTTAGTGAAAAGAAAAATATGAAGGGGCTCAAAGAGTGAGATGGATGAGAATGGCTCCCCCACTTTTTAAGAACTTTAAGAAAAAGATCAGCTGTGATTTCATCAGAACTGCTGTAGAAAAAAAAAAAAAAAGCTGGGATTCTGGGTTCTAGGGAGAAGGAGAGAAAATGTAAAGAAACAAAAAACCTTTCTGTGTCCCCAGAATGCCAATGTGGGGGAAATACAGGTTGTTGTCTCTCTTGGTCTTGATCTAAATATTACACACCAGAGCTCACTGCCACAGCAATAGCTTGATAGGGAGAGGGTATCAGAAGGGAAAAATATGCTTTTTAGAGAAATAGTGCAGTGTCTATAGCAGCACCTGCCATTCTGTAAAACTTGCTTCTTAAAAAAGGTATGACAGCCCCCACATCATGTTCCAGTCTTTTGCTTTAATAGTGAATATCCACTCAGATTTTGCCGTGTAACAACTGAGTTTTAAAAATGGACAATTTTAAATGGAAACACTCTAGAAGTACATTATACAACCTAAGACTCAAAGCTGATAAAGACTTTGGATTGATCCACTACCAGAGAGTTGGGACAGCAAGGGGTGAACTCATGACCCCTCACAGATCCTGGAAAGCTGGCTCTATTTAATTTGTTTCCTTTAAAACTACAGTATGTTTTGCTTTAATTAAATAAAAATTGATGCTGGGCAGTAGAAAGGAAGATAGGCTTTATATCCGCTCCTGGCTACGGTATTTTGGATCAGGTAGGCATCTCTGAGAGGAAGAGGAAAGTGAGGAAACTGCTGCTTCTCTCAGAGGGACAAAGCATCCTCTGCTTAGAAAAAGAATTTAGGAGGATGGAGCAGGGAGGGAAGGAGAAAAAGAGGTGGTAAGCAGGCAGCTCATGGCAGCATGTGGTTTTAAAAAGCTCCCTGGAGGGCCAGAGACTTCCTAACAGTAAGGAGTAGACCCAAGCCAGGTGAACACAGAGAAGACTGATGGATTT
This sequence comes from Eurystomus gularis, assembly GCA_013400335.1. Taxonomy (NCBI): domain Eukaryota; kingdom Metazoa; phylum Chordata; class Aves; order Coraciiformes; family Coraciidae; genus Eurystomus; species Eurystomus gularis. The sequence continues at coordinate 449,484 of VZZY01004315.1, forward strand.
GTCATTCAGCACAGAAGAGTACAGTTTGATTCTGAAATATCCAGAAGTTGATGTTTCCAGTACTGGAAGACTAAACTGTAAACTACACAGCACTTCAGCAGTGGGGTGAGGCAGAGCCTGGCACACAACTGCAGCTGTGGCACAGGATTTGTCTTGACCTGATAAGGAGTTTAACATCAGTCTTCTCCTTGCCTTGAACGCTGACAGAATTGAAACTAGCCAATGGACAAAATTTAATCCGCTTTAAAAGAAAGTAAAGTGCAATTTAGTGAACAATTCTTACATATAAGTGTTTCAATAATCTAATTTGAAGATGTCCACGCTAACACGCCTAATAACTCTTCAGTGGTGCCACAGTGATGGAACTAACATTATCTACTAGGAATCTTTCCACAAAGCTGATTAGCATTTTGTTAGTTTAATGAGTGGAAAACAACACAGGCTTTAGCCTTCTCCCTGGCACACTCTTTGCTCAAGAAACTGAAGTACTGGGCTTCATTCCTCCCTTGCCTCCGCATTATGTTGCTCCAAAAACATCCCTGTTGCCAGCCAATTAAAATCAGATTCAGCAGCTTTTTTTCAGCTGCTACAGCACTTTAATCTCAATAAAGGTTTGAAGGTTGAAGTTTTGGTTTTAATTTATTTAACATATTTCCTCCTGACTTTTTCTTTTTTATTGTTGCTGAATATATTAGAGAGATTTTTATTTGCTTTTAACCTATGGAGGCTCCAAACTAAAAGCATACTTTAAGAATCCATAACAGAACAAAATACAATGGGACAATTTTGTAATTATCCCAAAATGAAACATTTAAATCTATGAAATGAGGATTTGTTTCTCACATGCAATACGAACTTCCCGATGCATGGGAACACATGTCTACGTGGCCTACAACCAGCAGTTGGGCAGTTGTTTCTCCTGCCTTTAAATCTGGGGGCTGATTAGACTTATTTAAGTTTAAACCTTGCCGATCTGGTCTCTCAGCAAGATTTAGGGGCACTGACTTGTGCTACCATGTTTGACTTCCAGACTGAAGCTGGGTCAAACTCCATGAATCAAGGAGTAGACTGGAGTTTTCATGTGCTCATGTAGACCATGGCCTCCTATGCAACCTCTGCCCTGTAGTATATGAACTAAATATATTTCGTCCTGAAATTATATTAAAATGTATTGTAAAGATATTCAGGAGATTATTTCATATTTTATGTTTTCCTCCTCAAAGTGTCACTTACAGGTAGGGAGAAAGCTATTTCTTTGTCATTCAAGTATTCTCTTTAGTAAAAACCCTGAATTTCCTCAGTTTCCAAATACATGGCTCTGAGATGACTAGAACCCACATATAGTTTATTGTGCTTTAAATACTCTTAATTAAACATTTTCTTCTCTTTAGGAGACAAAAAATACCACACTACTGTGTTATTGCATTAAAAATATAGATATATTGGAATTTTATCTGAGGAAAGCACGTAGTACAGCACTAACTAACACTGAACTTGGAAAACATGTGCAGTGCCACCTGAAAAGTAGTAGGTTAAAATCCTAAGGATTAAGTCACATTAATCAACATACGGTCATTCACTGTAGATGCAAAGACATTAGAGGCCAGCTTCTCCTCTGACAAAGTTCAGCTTTGCCTGTGTATCAAGACAGGCCATTGAAGGAGAGTGTCAGCTATGTAGAATATTCTTCTGGTCTGCTGGAGAAAATGTTAAGAATTATGTCCCAAGGCTCTATATTTTGTTATGTCGAGCCAGTCTTTGTTCCTTCAGTCTCCCAAAACAATGATGGCACACATGTAACGTATCTTGACTATAAAGTACCATGAAGTCCAACTACAGAGTACTATAAAGCTACTGTTATGCACCTATTCTTGTACTATAATCTCCGAAGGTTTCTACTTCTAAGAATCACCCAACTGCTTGGAGCAAGGAGAAGATTCAACCTGGGAACACCTTGAATGGTTAATGCTGCCAGTGGCAGAGGAATGTAATCACCAGTAACAGCTACAGCTGAAGGCTTGAGAGTAAATCATTGGCCATCTAAGCCCAGTGAGGAACAGCAGTTCAAGCTTTCCAAACGCATCATGAACAACAGAAGCAATTAGCAGGTGCTTGCAAGGAGAAAAGAGCCAGGCAGCCTCAGAGAAAAAACACTTCAAGGTCTCATATTTTACTCTCCTGGGGTGCTAAGCTCTGTGGTTCCTCAGCTCTGTGGTTCCTCATCCCCCTTCACAGGATGAAAACAGCAACAGCACCCAGAACTGCTCATGGCACCCACCAGAGTCTTGCACTTGTACAATCAAAGAGATGGACTAAGTTGGAGAGCTCAAATCTTCCTTCTTTGCTTTCTCCTACTGAGGGGCAGGTTGGAAAAATCCCACTTTCAAATTCTCTCCAGTGGGAACAACAAAAGCAGAAAGGACCCACCGTGGCCTCTCACACACAGAACCTAGTGTTCCTGTGGGAATATTCCTTGTTTCTGTCGGTCTGTCTGTCCCTCTCTTCCTGCAGTAACTGCTCAGGCTCACTCCACCTGCCCATGGGACATGCCCATGTTTTATTTCCATCATCTTCCTCTCTGTCACATTCACCCTTTACTCCCTCTGCAAAGTCCCAGTGCTTTTTTTTCTTCAGGTCAGCCTTAAGCACAGCCAGCTCCTTCTCCAGCAGAACCATAAAAAGCCCTTAAATCTACATAATAACAGAACAAATAGAGAAGCACTTCCATGCACCATGGTTTATTTTCCTAGATAACTGGTACAGTAAGATGAAATTGAGGTTGTGTTTATACTGGTGATTCACGGTATTAGAAATACCTGGTCATGACCAAAACCAAGTACTATAAAGTCAGAAAATTCTCAACTGATTATAAGCATAAACCAAACATGCTGGATATGGGGAAGCAGAATTAGGGCATTTGAAGGAGCCTCAACTCTGCACTGTAATGGCACAATAAGCATAATTGGTCCCAATGCACATAAAAACTGATTTTAGAGACATTAGATTCTTAGTTTTATTTTTTATTTCTCCCTATTCTTTCATTTTCACTTCCCTGCTAATAATAGCTTCTATTACTACCAATTGTTTGGAACAAAGAGAAAACATATCTCAAGAACTACAGCCCTTACAGCTCTTTAATTCTGACTTAAATTGCAGTCAAGTTGTTCAAATGCTGTATTTACAGTAAGTGCTGCCTATTCTAGGGAGAACGGAGCATCATACCAGCACCAAAATCTCTGCTGCAAGGACAAAACTACTTCATAGCCCATCTTCATAGCCCTTTATGTCCTCTTCAGCCTTAATTTGTTGCCTTATCCTTCCAATCCTGAAATAACTTCTGTTAACCACAACTGAGCTCATAGCTGAGAGAGAACACCAGCCCACAAGGAGATTCCCTACAGGAAAAGAATTAATGTTGTTTTCCAAGTCCTGACCTCATAGGTTTTGTGAGATTTACCCAGAAACTCATCCACCTGCCTTTCATCCCATCTTTTGCTCACTGAGCGGAGCGCTGACAGCTCCTCCATTTCTGCACAGGACCCACAGCTTTTCCAGCATCCCAGGAAACAACTGATAAATGGGATAAATATAGATAATCGGAGAAAACCTGCAAGTGCCAGAAGTGCTAAATTGGGGAAAGGGACTCTAAGAAGGTGCAGTGTGACTCTCACAGACTTAACAGTCATGATGCTCTGCTGGAAGCAGAACCTACCCAGCAGGTCCACCCATTATTTTCTTTAACAGACTCTTTACCTACCTAAACAAATGGCATAAAGGACAGCTACAAATATGGTGAGAAACTGAGAGAATGAAAATGGAATGGAAACAATGAATGGACTTGGGGAAATATACATACACAAGGATAGCTAAGATTTGAAGTGAAAGGCCAAAGCTGTCCTAAAATAGGATGTTTGAAAATCAAGTTCAGGATGAATTTAAAATAGTCATGTAAATGGGAACTTCCACTTTCCTCTTTTGCAGTTCTGCTAGATTGGATCCAGTTCTGCAAGGTGTGATCTAGTAAAAATTTCAAGGCTAGTACTTTTTGCTTCATAACGGGTGAGTTAGAGGCGGGAAAAAATCAGGACTACAAGCCAGAGTAGCAGACAAAACGCACTGTCCTGTGAAGTACACATGCTTCTAAATGGTCACTTATCAGAGCAGTTTTGTGATTCAGGCAAAAAATTCTTCCTTCTTCCTCAGTTCATGTGGTTGCGATACATTGACAAGTACGTGTGACAGTCTTCCCCGAGCAGGAAGGCTCGCTCTGAGGAAGATGTAACCCACACCAATGGAATTACAGCTTTTGTCTTAAAACCATTCAGCATAGACTAGCACTGATCTTTCCTTACTGTAGCTCTTTACCAGAAGCACCCATGAATTGCCATGTCTTACTCAATATTTGAGCCAAATACAAGTGATCACCTCGCAGTGTGATCACAGGCTATGAATCAACTGTTACTGCCCAGCGCTCATTTTCCCTGCTGTGCCAGCCAAGCAGCTCTTGCTTCTCCTTGTACATTTTTGTTTGTGAAGTGTTGATTAAGGGTAAAATTTTCAACAGTATAGGAGGAATTTGGTGCACCTAGAGCAGAATTGCACCTCTCTGATGTCCTCAATGTTGGGAGCAGTGAGTGGTGTCTGCTGCTCCCTTTCCACCCACATGCCCAGGTTCCCTTCTTGCAGAAGCCAAGGCTCAGGAAGCAAAACAATTTAGTGTTCGGGCTCCACCGATCTTTCTGATTCACTTCCCTGTGGGTTACACTGTGCTACAGGTGACAAGAAGTACTTAGAGCACAACTCTGGCATGTAGCTCTCAAAGTCCTTTACAACGGCAGAAAAACACTTTCCATGGAACAGGAGGAAAGACTGAGACTTGGATTTTAAATGCCCTGTGCTAGAGAAGCCTGAGGTATCTCGTGGTCTGCTGGACATCAGTCAAAGAGACTTGTTGTGCAGATTTTAAATAGGATCTATAACCCTTCTGTGCCCCGGTCAACCCACAAATAAAATGTGAAATATCAGTCACCAATTCCACAGAACTAGGTCAAAAAAAGTGATGTAAGGACAGGTTGAGTTTAGTGTTGCATGTTAACCTCCAATGTAAACTAAATCCAGCCCCACCCGCCTGAAGACATAACTCCTCATACAGGAGAATAAATTCTCAAACTGCTGAAACCAGCATATGTGGAGCTGTCTTCAACTTCAAACCGCCTGCATTCCTTGGGTTACTAATAGTACTTTACGACACAAGAATGAGATGTAGGCTTACAATGCCTACAGCATTGAGGAAAATACCAAAATAAACCAAATGAAATGTTGGGCCCATTATATTTCATAAGAAAGATATCCCTGAAATTAAGAGGGATGGAATTACATCTGTGAGCTTCAAGATGACCAGAGGGAAGCATTTACCTTTCCGAAACAGAGTTGAGAGTCTCGCGTGGTGCCTATTTCTGATTCTCACTGCAAGGGCATGTTACGCAGACCACGTTTGCAAGGCTACTGAGACAAAATTAAAGTAGCCTGGAGGAACATACCTCTGTGTTTCTATGCCTCACCTGGTGAGGAGATTTTAAATGGAAATGCAGCTTTATCTCAGTTTTCAAGCTATTTCTGTGTGTGAAGCAATGCCTTGTCCTATAGCAAATTATAAATGTTCTTTTCAGCTCAAGTTGTTAAATTCTGTTTAAAAACGTAAAAATTTTGGCTTGTCTGACAGATTGTTTTTCATTATAGGTAAAAATTTCATCCCTTGAAAAGTCTGCAGCAAACATAACCTGTCATTGAATTTCACTTATATCAAATGCTATACTTCTCTCTTAGTGGAGAAAAACAAACAAACAAACCTTAAAATAACTTACTTAGTCTTTTTTTCTAAATATTTGTCATGTACACAAACACTACTGGGAAAAGTATTAACTGCTTTTAAGGATTTATAAAATAATTGATTCCTAGGTTTCTAACACAGTGACAACTCTGCCCAGTGATAATGTTAGAAGATAATTTCTCAATAGGAATGCTGATGGAACTTTAACTATAGGCGCTAGAAAATGCTGCCCTAATCCTTTACTTAATTTTGGACTGCGAGGATGTAGGAATAAAGCCCGATTACCCTACAGAACCACAGGTCCTGTCTGTGAGTGTTTGTCTGTAGCTATACCTTGCCAAGACAAAGGGAAAGCAGCGGCTGTACTGGCTATCTAGAGCTAAAGCAAACTCTGCTTCTTGATTCAAAAACTATATACAGCCCTGAGTTTTTTTCCCTCTTTCTTAGAAGGAAAGGGGAAAATCTCATACATTTTATTTAAAATACCTTATAAGGGGTCTTCAATGTTATGAAACATGACATTTTAAAGGTGCAAATTAATAACTTGAAAAGAAAACACTGGATACTGACAACATTTTTTTAACAACATTTCTTTAAAATGACAAAAAATATTCCCAAGGAAGTAGCAAAAGCCCCCCTCCCTTTAAAGCATTTAAAGCTAACTTTATGAAATACTAGCAGGCATATTATAAACCATATAATCCTAATACTTCAGCCTTTTCAATTCCCAACATGTAGAACTCCATTATTTATACAGAGGTAACTAACAGGGCATTCAGCAATTCTGTGACAATTGAGAAAGCGTACTGAAAATTAATAGTAAAGCAAGAGTACCTACTAACGATAATGCAATACAACACAACAATTTTTGCTCTTCTTATCAATAAGAGCCCAAATGTGTGCTGACTGTGCACCGCAAATTATTGTTCTGATCTCTATTGACAATATAAGGTAAACCTGACTTTTAAAATGAATGCATTTATACAGAAGCAAGTTAGCACCTTAAACTGACCCAACAGCAGGCTTTCTTACTGCTTAATACACCTAAATATGCAAAGTAATTTAAGAAGTATATATATGTGCTCGTGCTGCATGCATACTGGTACATCAGCTATTAATCAAAATAATAATCCAGGAACACGCTACAGAAACACATCCACACTCTATTAAGTACTAAACACGAACTTCTGATTGAACAATATTAGACAAAGCATAGAAACAATCACCTGCTTTCAGAAATTGTGAGGTTGTCTGTCATAATCCTTGCCACCTCCTCAAATCTGTGAAGTTGTACATGGTTTTTATCCTACATTTATGCATCTTTAAGTAGCAGCTAATACCGCACACTTTAGTATTTGAAAGCCAAGCGAGCGTTTGAATTTAAATCTCATTTTTAAAAACAGTACTTGTACCTTCACTAAAAGATAGTGCCAAAACACTTTGTATTCTAACATCACTAATTTCATAAAAACTTAGACTGCACCAGCAGGAAGGGTTTGATGGTTGCATTTCTGGGTTACTAGAATGATGCTGTATTGCAACGCTGAAATCCACATTTTTTTTCTGTTTTGGCTGAAATGCTGAGCCTTTGGCATTGTATTAATATTAACCACGTTGATCTTTGGTTAAAAAAAAAAAGGCAAGAATTAGTACCACCAATGCCTGCCTCCTAAAGCTGCTAATTATATTCCAGGAAGGCACCAGTCACTCCAAATACTGTCCAGAGAACAAAGAATAGCACACAGACATGTATTCAGTGCATTACCACCAGCATCAAGTATTTCCAAACTCAATTTATAATAAGATGTAATTTTAACCAGATGTTCTGGTAGTATTATGCCTAAATGTATTTACACAACTTTCCAGTAATGGATTAACATTAAAAGTTACACCTAAAATGCCTCAAAAATCTCACACACTCTCATTTTGCTTTAATCTATTTAAACTCATTTTATGTAAGCAATAAAACTAAATCAACTCCAAACCTTCACTGGTTTGTATGTAAAGAATGCAGAAAAAAAATGAATACAGCTGGGTGAGCTGAGTGCCACGTCCATCTGGAAACCTGCACTGCCTACACACGATTTTTGTTCGATTCAAGGCAGGAACTTTGCCTCCTTAAGTCAGCCTTCACTCAAGGCAGGTAAAATCACATCAAGGAACTTCCCGACATCATCCATAAAACACTGTATAACAAACGGGATTCTTATTCATACAAGTTTCAATTAATCCCTTTGATATCTATATTTAAAAAAACAATTTAAAAGAGGATGTTAGTGAGTGAGAGAGGTTGTAGCTGTGAGAAAGGAGTGGTTTTATTTAGTTCCCTTCTGCTCAGCAACTTTGTAATCCATTTACTGCTTTCCTTGCCCATCTCTCACCCCTGCGTGTTGTTTAGCAGGAAACTGGGCTGCAAGAATGTGAAGAATGTAAACAGCCTTTTATTGTCCAAAAGGATGGGAGTGTGAAAGCAAAGTGTGCCTTATCGCAGGGCTGCAGCTCGCTACTTCATTGCTATGATAAAGTGCTGGAGCAAAAAACATTACACGACAAACACAATCCAAAACCGGATTAGAATTTGACATAAGCTTCCTCAAAAACTAATCAATCAACTCACGCTGTAATATTAGACTCCAGTTCTTAAGGAGGGCGTTTAATCCCTTCAAGGTTTATTACACACTCCCTATTGACTACGGTGACAAACTTTCAGATACGAGGCAGTTGCGGAAGGGAGGCAGAACTTTCGCAGCACGAATCAGAGGTAATTATGGGAGTAAAAACAAAACTCCCCCCAAATTATTTTGACAGAACATTTTAATAATACTTGTTAAAGCGGAGATTGCCAAGCTCTTTTGCAAATATTTGCTTTTTAACCTTTCCCACCACATTGGCAGGAAGATTAAAACCATTTGTTTTCCACCCCCAGCGCCCCACCACCAAGGCAGTTTGCTGGCTTCGGGAGAAGTTTGCTCTGCTCCCCACGTAACCTCCTCTGCCCTCCTCCCCTGCACGGCCTGGGAGTTTTGAAGCCCGCATTTCACCTCGTCAGTCCCCGCTTTCCCCGCTGCGTGCAAAGGGGTATGTGCCATAATACAGGCATGTGCGACAGTTCCCGGTAAAAACCGAGAAAACCCCTCGTGTGCGCCGCAGCGAGCCCGAACTAACGGGGGAGCCTCCCGAGCGCAGGGGGCTCTCCCCGCACACCCGCTGTGGCACGCACACGAAAAGAGGCACTTGAGGACAGCAGGAAACTTTCCGGGAGCGGGCAGTGCTGCGGGCGGTACTCGGCCCCCAGCCCCGGCCGCGCTGCCGGCTCCGCGGCGGC
>VZZY01004315.1:459343-501205 GCA_013400335.1 Eurystomus gularis
TCCCCTCCCCGGCGAGCCGAACGAAGCGGCGGCCCCTCCTCCGCCGCCCTGCCCGGCGGGGAATGGCGGCCCTCGGGGCCAGAGCAGAGCTCCGCCGCGGGGGAAGCGACCCTGGTGCTGCCCTCCCTCAGGGAGCCGCCGCCACCCGGCCCCGCCGTTGGCTTCCCGCGCTGGTGTAAACGGAGGCACAGGTTAAGAGTTTGACTTGACGTTCACCCCCGGCCCCATTTTTATGGGAAACCCACTGTCACAGCTCCATTTCTCCCGGGTGGATCTGGCACCCACACACGGGTGGGCAGCCGTGGAGCTTGTGGGGAAACTCGGTGCATTCCTTCTCCCCAGCTGCGAGAAGCCGTGGCGGGACGGCCGGGCCCCTCGGCCTGCCCCGGGGACACCACACGGCTGTCGGCTGGGGTCGGTGTCCCCTCGGGTGGGCGCAGGGACAGGGGCAAGTTCAAGTGGGCTCCTTGTGTGGGGCTTGAGCAGGGCCGTGGGGCAAGCGGGGCCTGGGTAATGGTGCCTGAGTGTGCTGGGAGCCCAGAGGGCTGGAGAATCCACCTCCAAAGAGGTCACTCTGAGGCCATAATAATTTAATAATGTAAATTAATGAATACACTCCAGACCCTTTTTGAGGTCACAGAATAGCAGGGGCTTGAAAGGACCTCTGGAGATCACCTAGTCCAACCCCTCTGCCAAAGCAGGTTCACCAAGGGCAGGTTACATAGGAATGTGTCCAGGGCAGTTTTGAATGTCTCCAGAGAAGGAGACTCCACAACCTCTTTGGGCAGCCTGGGCCAGGGCTCTGTCACCCACATGGTAAAGAAGTTTTTCCTCATGTTCAGATGGAACCCCCCGTTGTCCAGTTTGTGCCTGTTGCCTCTTCTCCTGTCCCTGGCTACCATTGACAAGAGCCTGGCCCATCGTCTTGACACCTGCCCTTTCAATATTGCTAAGCGTTGATCAGATCCCCTCTCAGTCTTCTCCAGGATAAACAGCCCCAGTGCTCTCAGCCTTTCAAAGATGGTCATGAGCAGTCTGAAACTTTTGTTCTTCTGCTTTTGATCTGCAGGAGTGACAACCTTGCCATGAAGCAACGTCAAAAGGGGAAACAAAGTTCTAAGTGCAGGAAGCTGGAGTTGGTCAGAGCCCCTGGCCGTGTTTGGCACACGTGCCTCCCATGTGGCCTGGGACCGAAGCAGGAGCACTGTTACCTGTAATGGATACGGCTGCTTCAAGCCTGGCATCACCAGCTCTGGCCAATCGGTAATTCAGGTGTGATGCGATACTCAAGCTCTCTGCCACCCAGCTGAAGTGGAGGTAGGGGTTTCAGTTTCCAAACCCTGCCTGTTTTCAGATTAGTTTCCTCTTAGTTCTTGGTTGTCCTGTCTCATCTTCTCACTAGGTCTGTGTTCAGGTTACATTTTGACTATCTTTGTTCTTTCAACGGCTAAAATCCTTGCCAGTAGAAGCAGCTTTGCAGGCCCTTCTGTTGCCCTTAAGAGTGGCCATGATTTTACCAGATGATGCTTGAGGTTCTTTAGTTGTTACATCACACTGGTTCCTTTCCTAGCTCTGCTGCTGGTGTCTCATCAAACGTGTCCTGTGGGTGCAGTAGAGCTACAAATCATGTTCTCTCATTTGGGTTCGGAAAAGATGCTTGATGTATAGCAAAGAAAACTACATACAAACTGAAAAACTCTAAAATGGGTTCATTTGCAGCAGATTCAAAGATTCAGAGAAAAAAACTGAAACAGCGATGGTCACTGAGTTGATATATTATAATGTAGTTCATATGGTTACTTTTTGTAGCAGTGCTTAAAATTTCTTTTTAAAGTGTTTCTTTCAGTGGTCTTCAACCTGTTGCGCTACTATTTGATAGCACTTTTAATACAGAATGACCAGCATAAAATACGTTAGGATTTACCTACTAGAATTTAAATCCCAAAGTTGTCTTCACATCCTGGATAGAAAATAGTTAAATGCTGCTATGTACATCTGAGTGACCCGATCCAGTTAAAGAACTAGTTGTGGTGCTGATATTAGGAAAAATTTATTCCCAGAAAGGGTTGTCAAGGCCTGGCCCAGGCTGCCCAGGACAGTGGTGGAATCCCCATCCCTGGAGGGATTTAAAAGCCTTGTAGATGTGGTGCTGAGGGACGTGGTTTAGTGTTGACCTGGCAGTGCTGGGTTAATAGTTGGACTTGATCATCTTAGAGGTCGCTTCCAACCAAAACAATTCCTTGATTCTATGCTGTGATTCTATGTCCCTGCTCACTGCAGGGGGATTGCACTAGATGACCTTTCAACGTCCCACCCAACCCCAAATCATTCTACGATTCTCTACGTTTAGTATCGAAAAACGGTATCTTCTATGCTACCGAAACCCCGTTTTTGCACAGGTAAAGGAACCAGCTCCTGGTGTAAGGGTAGGAAAGCGCTCCGTCGGGCTGAGCTGCTCTGTGGAGCTCCGGGGCCGAGCTGGCCGAGGCCGTGGTGGGGAGCGCCCTGCGCGGGGCCGGGCCAGGCGGGCAGGACTTCCCCCGGTGCCAGCCCGGCAGGACTTCCCCCGGTGCCAGTCCCCCTCCGCGACCGGCTCCTCCCGGCCATGGAAACGTCTGGAGCGCGATCTGCTGCTCGCAGCCGGTACTGCCCGCAAGAGAGGCGCGGAGATGGCATTTCCTCATGACGAATGGCATTATGCAGCTGCGTGAAAAGACTGTTATGCAATTAGTTAGAATTATGAAGACTCAATTCGGATGAAGTATTTAGATAGATTTTTTTTTTTTTTCCAAATGAAAAGCTGTGCTCTATAAATTCAGGGAAAGCTGAATTTCTGTAATTGGCTTTTAATGGAACAATAGTGTTTAAACTGAAGTACTGTAGTTCTATCCTATTAAACACAAACAGACTCGATTTAAATGACATTAGCTTTGTCACACAAGCGATCAGAAGCTGGCCTTAAATCATACTTTTTCCAGATTAAGTAGCAGTAAATATTTGTAAAGCACTTTGAAGATGAAAAGCACCGTGCACAGTAAGTGATAAGTATTATTGCTATTTGTATTACTTCCCAGAAAAGTCACGGTAGTGTTGGTTAAGAACAGAATCTAAGGCCTGAGCTTTGCATTCCCTTGTTTTGGTGTGTTATCGTGATCTTCAAGCATCATTTAAATGGGGAAGGGAAAATTTTCTGGTCTAATTTCAAGGCATGATAACAAGTAGTTGGTTCATCTCAAAGAAATAACAGCTGTAACGGCAGGAAGTAATCCTAATCTCTCTAGAAATGGATTGATGAGGCAGTTGCGGAAGGACTAAACTAAGAGCTCATGGTCCTGCTAAACTGTCTTGGCTGCTACAAGACAGTAAAAAATACCTGATTTACACAGGATCTCTAATGCTTGTGCACAAAGTCAACAGTAATTCTTATTCCTTTATCAAGAAATTTATAAGCACAAACAAGTAAAAGCTGTAGTTAGCAGCAAACCCATCTGTCACTCCAATTCCATTCTCAAATCTCATTCCTCTGAGTTAATTTAAAACACTGATATCAACCTTTGCTCCTCTTAGTCCTACGGCTCCTCACTGTGTTTCCAAATGTTAGGAACACTGGACTGGAAAGAGCTGCCTGTGTCATTCAGTCCATCTCCTCAACTGTGAAGTGCTGGGGCCCAAGTTGTGGGCCCCAAGTTGGAGTTGACCTGTGGATGAGTGACAACCTAGCTGAATGTTTTGTTTTTCCTATCGGCTTCATGTTCGAGAGGCAGAACCTGGCCCACCTGTGTCTCTGTGGCTCTGCCCTCACCCAGGTGGTTGTGGCTGGGGTGGTGGCTGAGGCCAGGATTATATCAACCAGGAGCCGATTAATCATAAGATCTTTTTGTTGGGTGTGGCTTCTGTTGGGGCTGGTTGCATCTTGCTGAGCTCTCTCAGTGGTGTCCTTCAAAGTGAAGGGCTGCTGAGGGAGCCGTCTCTGCCTGCTGTATCCAGCAGGTGATGCTGGCACTACAGTGGGCAGCAGAGGAGCTGGGCCCACAGGAACCTATGGTAGGATTGTATGAAAGAAGACCTCTGAGTATGTTGCTGGGTTCAGTGTTGGTCCGTGTGATCAGGCACCTGATGGCAACAAAAAATGATGATGACTGAATCAGCGTGACAAACTGCAGGCAGTGAAGTGTAGGTTCTTTTTGGAACTCTCCAAGATTTGCCATTAAATCAGCTAGTTGGGAGTGGGGGGAGTCTCATGCTGCATTAAGAAGCTGTTCCAAAAATTCACTCCTCTGGCATTTCACAGAATCACAGAATCGTTATGGTTGGAAAGGACCTCCAGGGTCATCAAGTCCAACCTTCTCCTAGCATCACTCTAACCACTACACCACTACACCATATCCTCTCTAACCACTACACCATATCCTCAAGCACTGCATCTATTCGTTCCTTAAACACCTCCAGGGATGGTGACTCCACCACCTCTCTGGGCAGTCCATTCCAGTGCCTAACTACCCTCTCAGTGAAGAATTTCTTCCTAATATCTAATCTAAACCTCCCCTGACGCAACTTGAGGCCATTTCCCCTCGTCCTATCATTACTAATTTGAGAGAAGAGACCAACACCAGCCTCGCTACAACCTCCTTTTAGGTAGTTGTAGAGGGCAATGAGGTCTCCTCTCAGTCTCCTCTTCTCTAGACTAAACAAACCCAGTTCCTTCAATCGCTCTTCATAGGGCATGCTCTCCAGCCCTTTCACCAGCTTCGTTGCCCTTCTCTGTACCCGCTCCAGCACCTCAATGTCCTTCTTGTACTGTGGTGACCAAAACTGGACACAGTACTCGAGGTGCGGTCTCACGAGTGCCGAGTACAGGGGCACAATCACCTCCCTACTCCTGCTGGTCACACCGTTTCTGATACAGGCCAGGATGCTGTTGGCCTTCTTGGCTACTTGGGCACACTGCTGGCTCATGTTCAGCCGGCTGTCCACCAGCACCCCCAGATCCTTTTCCACCAGGCAGCTCTCCAGCCACTCCTCCCCAAGCCTGTAGTGTTGCTGGGGGTTGTTGTGACCAAAGTGCATGACCCGGCACTTGGCTTTGTTAAACCTCATCCAATTGACCTCAGCCCATCGCTCCAGCCTGTCCAGATCCCGCTGCAGAGCCTTCCTACCCTCAAGCAGATCGACACTTGTGCTTAATTTTTTAATTTCAAAACCTCCTAACATCTAGTTTCCAGATTTACTGTATTTGATACCTGGTTTTATATACTCTTGTCCTTTTGCAGTCACTACTTTATCTTAATGAGCTCTTCTTCCTCCTTCTGACAATATGTAGCTGAAAAAAAATTATAAGGTATTGATTCCTTCTCAAATGTTATTAATTGTGTGAGCCAGGCAATCTCACTCAGGCAACAGTGCTCCATTTCCTGTGTTATTCTGCAAAAACTTCTTTTGTCTGTTCCCATTGGAATTAATCTTTTTGGAATGTGGGTAAACATTCAAATTTAGATGTTAGTAGTAGAACATCATTAATGCCTAATCTATCACTGTTGAAATATATTCTCTGATTGTGGTGGGTTGACTCTGGGTAGACACAAAGCTGCTCTATTGCTCCTCTCCTTGGCTGGACAGTAGAGAGAAAATGCAACGAAAGGCTCATGGGTTGAGATAAAGACACGGAGAGATCACTCAGCAGTTACTGTCATGGGCAAAACAGACTTGACTTGGGGGAAAAACCCAATAATTTATTACCAACCAAATCAGAGTAGGATAATGAGAAATAAAACCAAATCTTAAAAACACCTTGCCCCTACCCCTCCATTCTTCCCAGGCTCAACTTCACTCCTGGATTCTTTACCTCCTCCCTACCAGTGGCACAGGGGACGGGGAATTGGTGTTGTAGTCAGCTCATCACACATTGTTTCTGCCCCTCCTTCCTCCTCAAGGGAAGGACTCCTCGCACTCTTCTCCTGCTCCAGTATGGGGTCCCTCCCACAGGAGATAGTTCTTCACAAACTTCTCCAGTGTAGGTCCTTCCCACAGGCTGTAGTTCTTAATTAACTGCTCCAGTGTGAGTCCTTCAGGAACAGTCTCCTCCAGCATGGCTCCCTCATGGGATCACAAATCCTGACGGAAAACTTGTTCCAGCGTGGGCTCCTCTCTCCACAGGTCCTGCCAGGAATCTGCTCCAGCACAGGCTTCCCACAGGGTCAGAGCCTCCATCGGGCATCCACTTGCTCTGGTGTGGGGTCCTACACAGACTGCAGGTCGATATCTGCACCTCCATGGGCTCCAGAGGGACAGCCTGTCTCACCATGGTCTTCCCCACAGGCTGCAGGAGAATTTCTCTGCTCCAGCACCTAGAGCACCTCCTGCCCCTCATTCTTCACTGACCTTGGTGTCTGCAGAGTTGTTTCTCTCACATGTTCTCAGTCTTCTCTCTGTCTGCAAGTGTGCAGGGTTTTTTTCCCCACTTCTTAAATGTGTTACCTCAGAGGCACTACTGGTATCACTGATGGGCTCAGCCTTGGTCAGCAACAGGAACATCCTGTAGCTGGTTGGCATTGGCTCTATCAGACAAGGGGAAAACTTCTGGAATCTTCTCACAGAAGCCACCTTTGTAGCCCTCCTGCTACCAAAACCTTTCCACACAAACCGAACATGATGTTACATGGTGTTATTGTATTTTCCTTTTCAAGAACACATCACAATTTTACTTTCTCTCTGTTGTTCCAGTATGCTACCCGGATCCTTCACACTACTGATTGCCTGTGGTTCTGTCAGCAGCATATTTCAATAGTGAGGTTCTAAATTTCATGCTGGAATTGCTAATTAATTTATTGAATAGTATTGTTCCCAGGATCAATCTTTGTTGAACCTATTAGTTAACTTCCTTCCAGACCTTGAAGACAACCTTTTAAACCCAACCGTACCCTCTTCATAGCTTTTTCCTAATCACCTTCTCCAGCCTCTCTAATTTTTCCCACATAATATCCAATCACACTTTGATTGAAATGATAGATGACTCTATTTCATTTGTCTAGAAAATTAGTAACCTAATCAAAGGCAGGTAATGAAATATTCATCACCATAGAATAATCTATCTTTCTGAAAAAAAAAAGCAAACCTCAAACCAAAACAAAAACCTAACAAATTTATCCCATTCTCTATTTACACATTTCCAAGCCTTTTTTTTTTCCTTCAGATTGCTTTCAGTAGCTTTGCATATTTCTAAAGCTCATGTTTGCTGATACCGTGCTTCTCTATCTTCCCCAATTCTTAGGGATAAGAATTGCATTTGCTGTTCTACATACATACCATTCCTGATTTGACAGATGTATTACAAATCTCTTCTACCTGACTTGCAGTTTCCTGTGTTGGTTATTTCAGAATTCCGAAGGCTGCCTGCCACCGCTTCTGCATCTACGCTTGTCTGAACCTATCAGCAGTTGCATTTGGTTGTACCATGGGTGTTACAACTTCCATTCCCCCTGCCTTTTGTATTAGCGGTATTTGCCCTTGTATTCAGAATCTTCATTCATATTGAAAACTAAAGTAGGAGATTAATTAGAGGGCACACTTAGGCTGTCTTTAGTTCTTTCTTTATCCTAAAGAGAGAGAGTCTTGGGGTTTTTTTCTTTCTATATACTTTTGTATGAGGCTGAAGAATCTTGGCTACTTTTTCACAAGAATTTTAATGATTCTCTATTATACTTTCAGACCTCTAATAAACACATTAGCTTTGATTATCTGTATTTTGCCATTTTTATTATCTGTGCTTATCTTTAAATATTGTTAAGTTTTATGTAGTTAGGCCTAGCACTCTTAACCCTGAGACATTAGGAACCTAATTTGAAAGCCTATTTTTATTTATCCAGTAGTTTAATTTGAACTATGGGAAGTTTTAACAAAATCATTACAAGCTGATTTTCTACAATTGGCTTCTCTAAATATCCTAGCTAAGCACATAACCCTGTTGCAGCTTCCCATTTCTTTGTATTCCAACACCTAATTGTTTTCCCCCAGTTCATACAGGAATATTAGCAGCGTTGTTTCCCCAAGCCAGACTTGGCAAGCTGACATATCCTGTGCCAGTACTCCCAGGTCCTCTTGTTCTCCAGAATCCTTGCATTGCTGCCTGAATATTTTTGTTTGTTCTCTCGCTATGTGTAATGACTTCTAATTTTTTAAATCTTAATTTTATCACTGTGTTCTCTACAGCTGCATTAATAGCAGCACTTTCTGTCTCTCTGCTATCCATCCATTTACCTTCTCATTTTTCTTTATTCATCACTCCCTCATTTATCTGAGGTGCTTAGTTGTTTTTATGTTGACCTGTAAGCTCGGCTTGAAACAGAGATTGCCCCTCCACTGGGATTTGCTATTGCGTTGGTTAATTTGGGTTACACAGTCTTTTTCTGATGTAGTGAGTTTCTCTGTAGTGACTACTCTAGATAGATAATATTAACCTGCTACTGCTATTTACTACTCCTGCTTTAACTCAGGTGACAGATATGTGGTGTAGCACTGACAAACTCTAGTTCAGATCCTCAAAGGAGCTCATTACACATTTACATCTAAAGCTTGGTCCTAGGAGGCTGTGAGGGACCACTAAGGTTTTTTCTGTACCATTTAACTTGATTTTTTGATCTCGAAAACCATTTGAAAGGAAGAGAGATGAGTCACCAGTACTGACTCCTTCTGAGTTCCTAGAGTGTACATATATTCAAAGAAGTTTAAAAATCCAAGCAAGTGTGGTATAACACAGTTTACCAGTGAGCACAGGTCTGAGGAAACAAAGGCACATCCAGATCTAATTCTGTGGGCAAATACAATCTTTCCATAAATCAAAACTTTTAGCGGACATGTTGATGATACTGGAAGAAGATTGGTGAGAGCAGGTCAGTAATTAAAACTGAGAGGTCTGTAGTAGTGGTAATTAATACATTTTAAACCTTTTTATGAGCATGAGTGAATGAATAGAAGAAGTGTCTGGAAGTCAGTAACTGTTAAAGTATTATGCCAGGCAAAATAGCTGAGCAGATATTAAAGGAATTGATACAACAGGGCCTAGAAGAAAATTTGCTGACTGATCTTCCTGCTTTTGCAAAGACTGGACCAAACTTAACATTCCAGTGCCTTTTTTTCTGATTACATCTGTTCCCATTAATAATAACATTTTATTATGTGAGTAAGAATTCACAGGATCTCGGGTGTAATAGCGACAAGAAATGTATATTAATTGTGTGATGGATTTTTTTGTTTAGATTTTTGAATAATTTTTAAATTTTTGTTTATTATGTATTTGGTTTGGTGAATCAAATGTTTTTTGATGATGAGTGGTTCCCATTCAGGCAAGTGCTGTGTTGCAGTCCTTTTCAAGAAATCATTTCAGCATCTGCCCAATTTCATTTGCTTTAGTCACCTACAAACATCCTCAACAGAGAAACATTCTTGAACTAGAGCTATATGAGTAACTGTGTCAGGTTAAACAAGTTTTCTATTTAATCTACTGTATCCCTCACAATATTTTTATATGTTCCTATATCAAAGTGTAGGGGACACTCTAGGCACAGATTAATTCTGATTTAAGATAGTGCTTTATGCTTGGTAGAATGTTATAGTTGCTCAAATTCTCAATATGTTTTATTTTAAAATCTACTAGGTGTATTATAACTTACTAGAATAGTTAAGCTTCCAAAGTTTATAAACTATGGCTAGACAAGTCAAAACAGGAACATGGAAAAGATTTTGGAAGATATAGTAATGTGAAAAAGTAATTATGAAAATTCTGCTTTAAAGGAAAATGAGTTGTCTGTAAATGGATAAAAAGAGCTATTAAATAAAATCGGGTTTAGAATTCATAGTAGCTTGAGTTATTGCAAAACTAAATATTCACATACAGAATCAGAGCATTTGAGGGCAGAGTTTCCCTTCATTAGTACTCTCAGGGCTGTTTTTTTCCCCCACATTCAGCATTTTTAATATGCTTTCCTTGTCATAAATGAACACGTTATTTCATCAGTTAATTTCTTGCAAAGATATATTTTATCATTTAGAATGGACCTTCATGTCAGATTCATTTATGCTGAGGCTACTCTGTTTACTTTAGCTGTAAAGTTCTAAAATTGTTTTATTTTTTGAAGTTTTTTTTTTGAGAGTTTTTATTTTTATAACTATTTTTTCCATAGAATATAAATAAACCATATCAGCACAGCTGTACCTTGGGTTTAGGTTTGATCCAGGAGACAAAAGAAGCAAATCTGCCTTATGACAAACATATTTGCTGTGTAATTCTGCTTAAAAAATTCCAACTTAATACCATGGAAAAAAAAGGTCACAGAGCCATGCTAAAGTGATGGCTGTGACTTGAGAAATTAGAATTTGCTACTGCATTTAAGACTGAAAAAACATAATATTCAGTAAATGCTTCCAAATCCACATCACTTTTAGTTTATTACACTTCTAAGTCATAATCTCTTACATAAAAAAATGCAATTTTTTTTTACTGTCAGGTTTCAGATGAGGAGTGGTAAGAAAATATCTGTATAGAACATGCACAATTACGAAGTATTGAGGTGAATTCTGGGTGGTTCTAAAAGACAACATAAATATAATACTTCTAATGGTCGTTAAGAGTTTTAGCAAGTCAAGGATATAAATAACTTAAAGAGATGGTAACACGCCGAAGTGAACTTTTCCAAAGACAAAGGAAAACCTATCTTTTTCTTCCTTAAAGTGGTCCCATGTGGTTTTTAAAAAGACCATTTTTCTGGCCAAATTGGCTAAAATGGGTATCTCTTTACTTACATCATTTCCAACACAAGCAGTTACTTGAATCACTGATTAAGACATTGTGCTCTGCGTCTATTTCACATTGTTTATCAGCAACTGTCAGATTGTATTGCTCTCTTTTTTTTACTACTCTAAACCTACCCAGGCTAGAATTCAGGACATATCCCAGTGGCCTTTGGTGCCCCGTGAGATAAAATTCTTCATAAAACATCCAGAACATGCATTATGTTATCAGAACATTTCTAGCAGGTTGACAAATAATGCAAGCTCTTAGGCTGAGTACATAATTAGTTTGTTTTGAAAATTAGCTCTAATTCTTTGTTTTCTTTATCATCTTTTACAATGCCAAAGCAACTATTCACGAGATGTTTTTATATCCCAGGGAAACTGGGAGTTTTTTGAGCTTTCCTCACATCAGGCCACTTGAAAAGTTTGCGTTTCCCGGTTTGTGTCTGTAAGCTGGTCGGTAGGCAGCTGAGGTGGAGAGTAAGCGCAAATCCTTCCGCTGATTTCCTACACTCGGTGCCACGCTTAAGAGTTCAAACGATTACAGCCTGTAACGCAAGCCCTGCTGCTGCTAAATGTGGTGTTGTAGACTGTTGCAGCCTGGAGTTAGTTACTCATCTGAGCTCAAACTTCCAAATGTACCTTTTTTTATGCTTTGTAAATAAAAAAATTTCTTTTGATGTTCAATATAAAATTTTGCAATTTAAATGATAAGGAAAAAAAAATCTGTTTAACATCTACAATGGAAATTATTTTCCACGGTAAAGGTAATCACGTACTTTAGCACCTTATTTTCAACACTGAAAACAACATCCCTTTTTAAAAATTATTTTCCCCATAGTTCCTTTTCCTTGTTGCTTTAACTATTTACTCCGTTTTCAGGCACAGTAGCCCCTGGAGCAAGCATCAGCCTGATACATTCCCTTTTAAATTGTGGCCCAGCTCTGTTCACAGCTGTTGGGGAGGAGGGAAGTACCTTGGAAAGGATAGTTCAGGAGTGGGGAAACCAACACAGGCCTCTTATTTTTGTTTTAAATCCAGACCAGAACCACTGAGGGACTTTGGATGAAGAGGTTTGATCCTCTGGAGAAACAGCTTCTCTCCGTGGATGAAGAGAGTAAGAAAGGCAGGCTAATTTGCAGCACGGTTATTTTGGAGAACTGGCGAAACCTGTTGTGAAGGTGCTCGGTTTGTTCAGCATTGGAATAAATCAGAGGGCTTAAGGAGTCATCCCTGAAACAAGGTAGCTTATTTTGTGGTTTTTTGGTTTTCATTTGCTGGGATTTTGGTAGAAAAATCTGTAAACTCTGGAGACCAGGTGCTTAGAATTCAAACAAATGTGGGGGAAAAAGAAGCCTGGTTGGGAGAAATCATTTGATTGCTGGACCAGAAGCCCAGGGGCACAGCCATGGGTTTGCAATCAAATTTGCCACATATTCCAGTCAATGCTATTTAGCTTTGCCTTTTGCTCTGAAAAACCTGTCTTAATAGGGGCAAGCTGCCTAAGAATAGTATATTGAGACCAGCTGGCATATCTAAGGAGAGCAGCGATAATTTATGGGTGACCTATTAACATTTCCTATATAAGGTCACACTGCAGTTTGTTCCATGCTGACCTTCATTTTTACTCTACCATCCAGCTCTGGGACTAGATACCTGTATGAAAATTGAAATACAGCAGTGGATGTTACATTACCTTTAGAGATCTGGAGTGGACTGAGATTTCCCGGTCTGGAAAGTGTGGTAGCAATTAGTCTACAATGGCCTTGAGGTTACACAAGTCTAAAATTGCATCACTGGGTATCATCAATATCATCAGGTCTGATACTGCTGGACTGAATAGGAGACATCGTCCTTCTGCTCACAGGGGAAACAAAACCGCAAACCTGATGTGACTGAAAGATGAGGAATGGAGAGTTCTGAAGAGGTTTTCTTTCACTTAGAGCAGAAAGAGGCATATATATGTCCTGTTACATTCATTTTTATCCACTGAGGCTTTGACAAATCTATCACACTCTCATTTTTCTTGCTTGCAGAGTCCTGTCAATTTTTTCTGTTTTTAAGACTTAAGTTGAAAAGACCCATGAAAGCCTCTGCCATTTTTAAAAGTCTCGGTATTAGAGAAAGAAAGATTTGACAGATTAATTTTTCTTTTCTTTTGAGAGTGGAATCAGGAGGGAGGATGAAAAGAAAATGCCCAGGTAGATGAGAAAAGTTAGGTTTCTCAAATCAGAAGACATTCTTCAAAAGTGTTACCAAAATTAAAACCCTAACAGGCTTCTCTGATCTGATGATTAGTGGAGGCAAGCATTACTATAACTTTTCAATCAGCAAATATCATCAATAAAGTAATTAATTGAAGGAAATGTGCTTTGTAGGATTAAATCATTAATAAAATATGGCTTGGGGTTTCGTGCAATCACGCAGTTCCCTCCTTATTCTGACATCACACAAGGCACATTGTAGCCTGATTGTGAATAGTTAAGTGTAGCAAGGAGAAATCCTCAGTAGTGTGTTCACTATTGAAAGGCCTACAGCTCAAAATTCAGTTTAGGAGTCAAAACCACTGGTATAAACTGCTCCATGTGTTGTCATCAGAAGTGATGGTTCCAGGCATTTCAAAGCCATAGTGGATCTAAGTTTAGGCAGGTGGAATCTTACATATACAGACTTCTTCAAAGTTTTTCAGTTTCCAGGATTTTTTGTTTAGTAATTGCGATTTTCACAAGGTTGCAGCATTTGTGACAGTTTTCTAGAAGCACTTTCCATAGTTAATTTTCGAGGACAACCAATATCTAAGATGAAATCTATTGATGCTTGAGCTTAATGCAATGTGTTTGGCATGACAAACCTTATTGTGAGGAGAGGAGAGACACTGGGACATTAAAAAAAAAAAAAAGCATTATGGTGAGATGGCTTATGTCTGCTGGATTTGTCATTTTTCCTGCTCTTCACAGCAGCTGGAGGGGCTTGGAAAATGCTTGACTACTACTGCAAGCTTCTCTTAGCAGCCCTGTGCGTGTGTGGATGGGAATGGTCCAAGTGCAGCCCGGCGCTTATGCCAAACGGTTTGGTTCAGTGGCTTCTGACATGTTGTCCCGTGGATAAAGTGTTTCTTTTCAGGGATCAAGAAGAATAATTGGGGAAAACATGCTAATTATAAGTTGCTTTACATTTGCAGTATTGGAATATTGCAACACACTGGAGGGCCTGCCAACTGAGAAAAGGTGGGAAACGCTGTTTTAGCTACTCAACTTGATAAAGCAGTGGGTTGATGCAGTTAGATGTGATTATGTGGTAAGATATGGAAGTTCCTTCATCTCACAAAAGAGACGGAGTGCCACATGTAAGGTTCTTATATCCACTATGCCTTTCTGTTTCTTCTTGTGTTTTTTTCTGCAGTGTCACATCTGGCACATGTTGCATGGGCTGGTTATACAAAGCAACTTTTCCTATGCTGACGCATTCCCAGAGCGTGCAGGTTCTTATCCATGAGGGCTGAGAGTGTTTTATCCTGCAATTGCTCATCAGGGCAGAGATAGTTAGCCAGTGCCTCTTTTCCTTCCATTTGTGACTGCCTAATGAGACTCAAAACATGATCAGTCACTCTGTAGTATGTGTTCAGTCTTAAAAGAAGATCAGTGGCTGTAGGCAGGAGGTTATTCAGCATTGCCACTAACAGCTTTTGATATTTCTGCATTAAAACCCAAGCCAAACATTACAGGCACCCAACCATTTGCAGGCATAAGGGGGCTTATTGTTGCTTAACTTCGTACAAATGAAGAGGTCTGTTATGTACTTATATCTGCTTTTGTGTGATCGGTGCTCCTCAACAATGAATCCTCTGCTGCTATCACTGCTGTGTCAGAGTTGAATGAGATGCAAAGAGGTTCTTTTATTTTATTAAGTGTGTGTTGTTGCTCTCTGCTCCCTTGCAGCAACTTGATCTGGCAAGAGATGGCTCTTCATATGATAATGTCAATAGGTTTTTTCCAGAAGGGTCTGTCATACCTGTAACCCTCCTCCCAGTGGTTCAGCCGTCAGTGATCCAAAACCCAGCTTGCGCACAGCATGCTTGCATAACCCTGGCTTAGACTTCTGAGGAACCTGCTAAACTGATAGAAAGAGCTGTAAAAGCCTACATAGAACAGAATTGTGCAAAACAAGAAAGGTGAAACTGCAGAGATAAGGTTGCTGAGAATGGTATAGTTGGCAGCTCGAGGATTCAAAAGGAAAAACAAACATGTAAAGATATACAAACCTAAGGAGAAGGACAGGGAACTGCTGGAGAGGGTACAGCAAAGGGCCACAAAAATGATTAGGGGACTAGGACACTCCCTTACCAAGAAGGGCTGAGGGAGTTGAGGCTTTTTAGCCTAGAGAAGAGAAGCCTGGGGAGACATCTTATCAATGCTTATAAATATGTAAAGGGTGGGTGTCAGGAAGATGGGTCAGTCTTTTTTCAGTGGTGCCCAGTGAGAGGAGAAGAGGTAATGGACATAAACTTGTACATAGGAAGTTCTATCTAAACGTGAGGAGGAACTTTTTTACTTTGAGGGTTGCAGAGCACTAGAACAGGTTGCCCAGAGAGGTAATGGGGTCTCCCTCTCTGGAGACATTCAAAAACTGCCTGGATGCTGTCCTGTGCAGTCTACTCTACGTGAACCTGCTCTGGCAGGGGGAGTAGACTAGATGGTTGAAGTGCTAGGGCCTGAGTTGTAGGCCCGAGTTAGAGTTGACCTGAGTCACAACTGAGCAGAATGTTTTGGCTTTCCTATTAGCTTCATGTTCCAGAGGCAGAACCTGGCCCACCTGTGGCTCTGTGGCTCTTCCCTCGGCCAGGTGGTCATGTTTGGGGTGGTGGGCGAGGCCAGGGCTATATTAACCAGGAGCTGATAAGCTGGAAGAGCTTCCTGTTGTGTGTGGCTTCTGTTGAGGCTGGTTGCATCTTGCTGTGCTCTCAGTGGTGTCCTTCCATGTGAAGGGCCACTGAGGAAGCCATTTCTGTCCCTTGTGTCCAGCAGGTAATACTGGCACCACAGTGGGCAGCAGAGGAGCTGGGCCCATGGGAACCTATGGCAGAACTGTCTGAAAGAAGACTTCTGAGGAGATGTTGCTGACTTCAGTGTTGGCCTGTGTGATCAGGCAACTGAGGGCAGCATAAAATGAGGGTGGTGAGACACTGGAAGAGGTTGCCCAGAGAGGTGGTAGAAGCCCCATCCCTGGAAGTTTTTAAGGCCAGGCTGGATGGGGCTCTGAGCAATCTGATATAGTGGGAGGTGTCCCTGCCCATGGGAGAGGGGTTGGAACTAGATATCTTTAAGGTCCCTTCCAACCCTGGCAATTCTATCATTCTATGATGGCTGAACCAGCACAAAAATGATCTCCAGAGATCCCTTGCAACCCTTATGACTATGTGAGAAAACAAAGAGACAGAGAATGGCAAATCTGCAGCACTGAGGACCAGCCTGTCCTAAGGACAACTATAAAAAAGCCTCCTCCTGTGATTTGCCAGCCTGGCAAATGTTGGCTGGATGTCATCTCTGGAGCAGTGGCTCTCTAAACCACTGGATTGGTAGCTGATCAATCCTATCAATCTTTTTTTTTTTTTTGTCTTGGATAATAATGAAGAGGTTTGTACTTTTACATGGTGTGTATGTTACTTCCAGAACCCCTTTGTGCATGGTAGAAGCTCCCTAAATTGACCCAGACCAGGTGTGTTACATACCCAAGCATTTGCCTCTAGAAGAAACCACATCAAATGGTGTCTTCGGTTTTCCTGAGCATGGCTGATATCCTCACCTGGTCATGAGCCCACTCCTTTCTTCCTCCTTTCTAATTAATACTTCTTCAGAATGAGACCAGGTTATTAAAAAATATTCAGATCTTTTGTCTTTAGGCTTCTGAAGTTCAGCTGTAGTCTCACCAGTCAGACCTTCACTCATGCATCACAGCTGGACTCTGTAGCTGCACTGCCTTTTCACAATTTAGCTCTGGTTTTTGTGACTTGGGTTCATTTCCAAAGCCTTGGTGAGTACAAGGAGAGAATGAGAGGGACAGATACTTTATGTGAAACTTTTCTGGCAGTGTCAGGTAAGTTGTTTTATAAAGAGTTAAGTGAAATAGCTTTGTTGGTGCAGGAACGTAACATAAAGCTGCCTAATGCAGGCAATGAAAGAAAATACGCTATGAAAGACTGGATGAAATCTGAGACATTTTGTTTGATTTAACAGTAAAATTATGAAGGATTAAAAGAAAGAATGAAGTATTTTCTTTATAACATGGGGCAGTTCTAAATTTGTAGCTGTGGTGATGGTGGTTATTTATTGCAAAATGTGTGAAATTTGTTTCTACCTCCAGCAGCCAGTCACATAAAAGATTTCAAAAAATTTGCCAAATTGCTGCCAGGGGCTTCTGTGTTCCTAACAGAGACTTCAATAGAAGAGAACTTGCTACTGAATCTAATTGGATCGCTGAACTGAAGCCTACTTCATTGCCATAATCTTCCACTGATGGCATTTGGCACTCGCTGAAGATGTGGTACCCAGTATATGTTATTAACCTAGACAAATCATAAATACAGTGGAGCTAAAAGGGCACTTATAAGCAAGCAGTCACATAATCTCTCTTGGGTGAAAAAAGCCCTAACAAAATACCAGCTTGTCTGAGAAGAATTTGAGATAACTTTTTTAATGATGTAATACTGTTCTTGCTGAAGGTCTGAAGGAAGCCTGGGAGATCCAGTCACAAGAGGCTGCCAGAGAGCATTTTGTCCCAGATGGGTACCCAAGACAAGACTAAATCCTTTTCAGACACTGAATCAATTGAGAAAAAATGGTACATTTGGGAGCCTGGAAAAGCCAAAGGCAAACATTAGAAGTTGCACACTCAGATGAACACCGCCAAAATTAAGTATCTAGATTATTTGAGTCCACACACTTACCTAGAAATTCATTCTCTTTGTAGACCTTTCTAACAGTGGGGTCAGGGAGGGAGAAAGTGGCTCCTCATAAATGTTGATCTGTTGTTTTGTAACTGCATTTAGGTGCCAATTAACCTAAACATTTGAAACTGTCCAGATCAGATATTATTCGCTGCAACTCAATGGCTGTTCTATTAGCTGGAGGCAGCGCAATTATCTCCTTGCCTCTGCTAAATTTTAGCTTCGCTTCTTGCATGTTTCTATATCCAGAACTATTTCCTGTGCGTGACTCAAATCAGAGCCAAATTCTGCTTGGTTTTTACAGTATCATAGTTCATCCACTTATAAAATATTATCTATATATCTATATTGTTGTATATGTATATATACATATAGATCTATATGTATCTGTGAAGAATCTTCTGTTATGCAAGCTCATCCACTCTGCTTTAACAACTACCCTAATACAATAGTATTCAAGTAGCATTATAAACTATTATTTACTATTATATAGTATTATAAACTTCTACTGCGTTAGCTCTCTGCAACACTGAATGTACTCTTTCCATTGCTAACTCTACAGAACAACAGCTTTCTGAAAGCAGGTAAATTAGAGCTCCTGTTCTAGTGGAGCAGATTTTTTTTTTTTTTTGAGCTGAGATACGTTTCAACAGAGGTTAAACTGGGCTATAATGTGAGGAGACAAAGCTGGCTTGTACCTTTAGGGACAGGTGGTAAATTCTGGCATGCCTGCTCATGCACTATTAGAAGTATTTAAATGTATAATGACATTAGATCTGGTTGCCCCTCTTTTAACCTTATCTTCCTTAAATGTTACTTCAGAAAAGATTCCTCCCCCTCCACAATATTATGAAACATCAAACTTACTAAAATCTGAAGAAGTAGGAGGGGAAACAGTGGAAAAGAAGTCAGGGAGGAAATAGAGATTGCAGTAAGGTAATAACGAGAAAGAGGTTATGAAAAAGAGATCGGAGGATGAGAAGAGTAGTTATCAGAGAAAGAATTATGTCATCAGGTGCCATGCCGAATGTAAGATTGCTCAGCAAATGAGAAACAACTGTTGCAAGTAGGCTCCATTAGGGCAGAGTTAGAAGCTGGAGAAGTGGAAAATCTGTTTGCCTGTGTTTACAGTATTAAGTTGATGCAGACCTTTTGCTTCTGTTCATCACTATAATTGTTACCATTTACATTGTCATTACTTTGAGGGTCTCTAAATCATCATTTTACTCCATTAGTACTGCTTAGCAGTACAAAGGATTATTACATCTTTCTTTGCAGTTCATCTGTTTCAACTCAAAGCACACTGAATTTCAAAGGCATGTTGAAATTTGGACTTTCTGAGATCATCTATGCTAATAATTGCCTAGTGATGCTCCCCATGAATGAGCAACTGGTTTCAACTTCTGCTCCTCGACAGATGGACTTTTAGAGACTACATAATCCATGGAGCTGCAAGGAGAAGGTTGGGGGAGCACATGCTCCTCCTGACAGGTGCTGGGAGTCCTGGGGAAGCAAGAACTGGGTAGGGAGAGTGCCTGGTCTGGGTTTCCAGGCCTCGGGGGCTTGGAGGACCCCATGGCTCTAGCACATGAGCCCACCAGGAGGACAGGGTTCACAGCCAGTGTTTCTATCAGTGCTGTGCGCTCCAGCTGTCATACTTCTGGTGTGGGAGCATGAAAACTACCCTACAAACTCAAACCAAATGGACTCGCTGCTTTAAAAAATTCTGTATGCTTTCACCATTAGAAGGCCCTCCTGAGGCCTTGCTTTATTACAATCGGTTGTGTGTGAGATATGTTGTAATATAAAAGCACTATAGTGTTTGGAAGATGGGTTGTCTTTCACTACAGTGCTGAAGCAGCTGTTACTTGCAGCATGGAAAAAGTGGAATTTTAGCCATTTCTGAGGGACAGGAGGAGGATAATGAGATCACTTCAGGTAAGAAAAAAACGCTAACAATCCCAAATAGATTCTTGTTTCCTTAATGTGTATTTTGAAATGGCCAAGTCATTCTGTAGCATCAACACGGCACAGGGGATACCTGAGCTGGTTGTTGATTCTTTGCACTTTTATAAAATTACCAGTCAGAGACACTGTTAAGCTGCTATATTGTCAGAAAGTGAAAAGGATATATCCAGGCTCTGTTAATAGGGATAGGAGACAGAAGGCTGCCTATACACTGTGAAAACTGTTATAAATACACCGGAAACTTCCTAACCTGAAAGAACCCCATCACATAAATTGAAATAAGCCTTGCATACAAGGGAGAGAAAAATCCACTTTCGTTATGTTGCCAGCAGCATTTAATATAATTGCTTACTCACAGGAGAAACCCGCAGATTGCAAGTGCAAAGAGCTGTGCTTATGACCTTAAGCCCATTTTGGTTTTGAAAATGCAAAGGATTAGGAATTTAGAATGACTGCAATTGGTACGTGCTACTTACTTGTGTTTTGTTTCTATTAAGATTATCATATGCAAACCACTTCAGTAAGTGAGTTCATTATTTAAAGTTTGTTAGGTGTATACTCATAGATATACTCCTGCCACCTTTTGTACAGGTAAGAGAAATTGTTATGTATGTGTGTCTATTGTTTGATAGCAAGAAAATATCTTGTGCAGTCAAGAATTCTGAAAAGGCAGGGATAGAAGAGGTGGTTTTGCTGCTAGAAATGATGTCCTGAACTGCAGCTACAGAGCTGGAATTCCAAATTTACAAACCTTTCTGAGTATCTGTACCAAGAGGCTTCATCCAGCTTATCTCTGCTTTCCAGCTTTCCAGAAATCTTTTAATTGCTACAAGTTGGTTTGAAAAAGAAAAAAACCAAAAACAAAACCACAAACAAAAGGCAACAAACCGACACCCTCCCCCAAAACCAAACCAAAAAGCAAGGAAAACTTCATTCTTTGACTCAGCTCCTGAAGGACTAGAGTATTTTTCTGTGAGAGAATATGAAGGAATGTGGGTTTAGAAAGACCGATTGTTTCTGTCTGAAAGTTTGTTTCCCCTGTGGACACCTTGCACAGAGTCCAGCGAGCTGAGCAGCCACATGCTGCCATCTACTGGCAAAGGCACAATAGATACTCCAGAGCAAATGCTGTCAAATTTGTTTCAGAACTTTTTCTTTAAGTTGATACGCTGTAGAAGACAACACAGTAATTGAAAGACAAAGCGGTTAAAAAAAAAATAAATTTGCTCAGAGTAAAAAAAATTGCAATGAAAAGGAGTGAAGCAAGTGCTATGAATCACAATAGGATGCAAGTTGTCAATATGCAGTATATAAAAATTGTATCTCACATTAGAAGGTAAATGTGGGAGAAAATAAACCATTTCTTTATGAATAAGTTTCACCTCTTTTCCAGCATCCTGAAAACAAGAGAAATATGCAGCATTTCCCTCAAGTAAGACACTTGAGGTTGAAACAGTTCTACAGATCAACAAGCTAACAATTGTGCAGCCAAAGGGGACTGTCGGGTGAATGTGTGCAGTGAACAGTGCTAAGCGTGAGAGAGATCCGGTAGCAAAAACGACATTTGTAATCCCCTCTGACCCTGTCTGACTTCACATACTTGAATGAGTCCTGTGTCTTACCACTTTTAACTCTCTCACTCCAGCTCTGTAAGGAATGAGGGCTTGTATGTGTGCAGTCAGCGTATCATCTGTGGAGAATATGTAAGCAACAAGCATTCGTCAGTGCCTTTAAAGAATTGTTCTAAAAACAGTTTTTCAATGCATGGTCTGTTTTGGTTTCCCAGATTGCTATACAATATGCTGAGAGGGGAAAAAGAAAAAAAATATACTGTGTTTCTACAAAAGTTGCCTGCTAAATTTTCCTAAATATTTTGGATATGAGTGAGGAAATACAAGCAATTCTTCCTTCATTCCCATGAAAAGGGAACCTATATAAAAATCCTGACAACTTGATCATGTGTCTGGATGTTGATCAGGAAGTGAAATCATTCCATGACCAGGCTCACCATCTGCCATTAGTGAGTTGATGTATTTGTGTTTGCAGAAGAGATATTCTCCAAACTGCAGAAACATATAAAGTTCCTTAGCTTTTGAAAAAGTATTGACCCTTAAGGAGTAAAATGGCATAAGGAGTCCAAAGCATCTCATGTGAGCCCTTGTTCCCAGTGTTGGGAGCTTATCTACCTCTACAAACTGTGCCTTCACTTGTTTCCCATCATGTTTTCCCAAACATCTCATCCTCTTGTTCCCTAAGTCATCTCCCATTTCCCAGCTTTGCTTTATTTATCCACCTTGTTCATGGTTGATAAATGGCTTTTCTGATGAATGTGAAACAAGCATTTTTGTAAAACAGTTTAAAATCTTGGTGTTAAAACTTTGTCATCATGGAGTTCACTTTCTGTCCTGTTTTTTTGTCTATAGGACATCCCCATCTTTAGAGTCTTCCTTATGCACATGTGAATGCATGGTTTTGAATGAATGCATGAAATGTTGGGACAGGTTCTCCTATTATTTGAAATAGTGAGTTTATTTGCCAAAACTTAGAATTCTGACCACAAAAATTAGGAAATAATTGGCAAGCGCTTTCCAGCACTTTTCAACCTTTGGTTGAAATTTTGGTTCCCCCCGGCTTTTGTTGCCTTTCTCTTCCATCCTTGTTTGGCTAAAGGAGCACAGCAATTCCCACATGATATTTAGCTGCTTATTATACATTTCCATAGAAACTCAAGGTTACTATGATGGACCAGTTATCCAAAGATGTGTCCTGAATCAGCTTGCGCAGTAAAAATGCACAGGACACATGCAGTGGTCAGCAAGCTAACCTGGATGGGATATTTCTGTTTAGAGGTCAAAGAATTTAGTTCTGCGATGTCTGAATGGTGGCAACCTGCTGCCCCCAGGCAGCAAAGATGCATGAACTATTATGGCATAAAAAGACCAAGCAGCCAACAGGCTCTTTTCCTTGTCCACCGCTTGGCTCCTTGCTTTTCTTCCTACTAGAATTGGACTATGAGAGCACTCTGTGTAAAGTTCATCACTTCATTCAGACTGTTAGGGTGAGGATATATCAGTATCTACCCCTACTCTTCTGATTTTGGCTGAAGTCCAAAATTGAATGGCACCTGTTTTGTAGATCTGGATGGGCTGCAGTCCAAGTTGATGTCATGAACAGCTGATCTTGAAGCAAGGCCAGTCAAAACACTCGTGTTTTACAACCTTAAGCCCATTTTTAGCACCAAACAAACAATAATGTTCTGATATACCAAGCAACAGAATACCTCCTCTTTTCTTTCTGTTGCTTGGTCTTGAAATTTTGTTACGAACCGTATCAAATACTGCTGCTTTCAAATTCCACATGTATGTTCTGGTACAGTCATAAAAATCAAGCCTTGACTCTGAACCTGCCTTACACCTGAATCCAGATCTGATTAAAGCCTCCTGGAGCTCTCTCCAATGAACAAAAATGGTAGGAGGTGGGATATGAAAAAGATACAAGCTGGTTCTAAATTAACCTCTAACTAAAGACCATCCTGAAGGCAGTATAAGGATACACACATCTTTTAGGAGTCTTCCATACAGCAAGATTTTCATAAGTCTTGCCATAGGGTACAGTTCAGCCAGGTACAGAAACATACATATAAGGTTTTAATGCTTGGCCCAGCCCTAAATAATTTCAACAGCACTTGGTCCTGTGCTCTGTGGGAGTCCGCAGCTGGTCTGAGGACTCAGGGATGGAATTTAGCCTTGAGCAGTTAATGATGTTTTCCTGAAAGAGCCTGGAAAGCCTTGAGGCTGAAGAGTCACAGGGAATGAAGGAGATAAGAGACCTAACGAGCAAATTCCACAGAACAACAACCTGAGCAGAAGTCAGCGGTCACAGCAGGAGGGACAAGAGGAAGAACCACCAATCAGCATGTGTGGGGAGAATGGACTGAGCTATCCTACAATAACAAGAGCTTGAAGAATATGTGCTACCAATTAGAAATTGTTGCCAGGTCAATGATGTGCACAATGTAACCAATAGTAGAATAACTTACTGCGTGCTATGCCAAAGAGATTATAAAAGAGCGATGTTTTACTAAATAAACGGCTTTCACTTGATCATATTGATCGCGGCGTGATTGACCCGTGCTCCTGCAGTGCTCTCTCAGGCTAAATATTTCCTCAATTTTTGTACATGTTCTCAAGGAAGAGTATAGGAGATGCAAAGGCAGTAAAGATTTCATACAAGTGTTCTTATCTTGTCTGACTTTTGTAGGCAGTCACTTTGGATACTGGGTTGGTGGGCTGTCTCTAGCAACAAAGCAAGTTCCTTCTAGCTTTTAATCAGGTTTTAAGCTGAGAGTTTGGCTAAATTTATAAGGCAGAGTATTTTATTGATAGAAGAGCTTGCCAGACCTCTTTGGCAATGCTCTCTTTTCACTTAAAGACCTTGGTGTAAATCTCTTCTCTTTGCTAGTTAAGACTGTTAGTCTTAATGACAGGATTGCAGTAAAAGTGGAAAAAGAAGTATTTTAAACCGTCATTAGTCTATAAAACTTTGATCACTTATAGTAAGTGGGAATTCATTTTAGACTTTTAAGAGAAGGGAGAGGTCAGTCAGATCATCCCTACTCAGATGTGCACCAATGTGATAAAGCACACTTCAAGGGAAAACTAGAAGGTGAAAATGTAAGTATTAAATGTTCCAAGACTTGGATACTGCTAGTCTTTAAGTTATAAAATATGATGCAATAAGAATAAATACCAAGGCCTTTTTCCTTGAACCTTTCCTGTACTTTAATTTAGTGTTCCATATTTTAGAGTAACGGTTATTTTAGTGGCACAAAGTTTGATTGCAGTAAATAATTTCAGAGTGCTCATTGTATCATTAAGCAGCTCCTGAAATGTTAATGCCAGGCTTACTGTAGTACTGAAAAAGGACTTTTTGTTGCATATTCTGTATTTGCATTCATTTTTCATAACTGTGACAATGTGCGGGAAACTCTTCCAGGGCAAATGTAGGTAGAGTGCAGAGAAACCTTACAATATCATTAGCATTTTTCTACTTAAATCTTTTAAAAAGCTTTTAGTGAGACAGAAAATCTTCCTTGAGACCTTGTGCTATATTAATATGGACTTCAACTGCAGCTTCTATGTTTGCCAAGCTTCATTGGTATTGATAAACTGGAATGCATGACCAGACCTTAAATAGTCTAAAACCAGGCTTTTGCTGTAATTTAAAAGATATATTGTTTGTCAGATTAAGAATCAGCCACTTGAAGTGCCAATACTCTATGTATGAATTCTGTTTGAACTTCAAGATGAACTTTGGATTACCTGAAAACATAAGTACCACTGAAGTGTGCAGGTCTCATTTGAAACAATTCAACTGAAAGAATTTTGCAGAGTTCAGAGCACTGCTTAAGTATGTAGGAACTTGTCTCCTAAAAGACAGAGAGGTGTATTGTGATCATTAATGAATGTAAGGTTTTTTATGAGTGGAAGTATTGGGCTAGTGCTAGAATGGGTTGGGTTGGAAGTGACTTTAAAGATCATTTAGTTCCAACCCGCCTGCCCTGGCAAGGACACCTCCCACTAGACCAGCTTGCTGTGTTTTCTGTTTTGTTTTGGTTTATACATGTATTTTATAGCACATCTGAAGATTCATTCCTGCCATTGTGTCAAGCATCCTTCCAGTTCACTCAGTGACTTCCTCACCCCGCTCTTCCCAGACTTATGCAAAACATGTTTAGACTTCATTTTTGTTGTGCTTAGTTTAATAGAAACCAATAATTGCAGTAATAATTTGATGAAAACCTGATTAGCCCTTTTAAATGAGTAGAATATAAAAAATACACTGTCATGCCTGCTACTTATAATAGTCAGTCTGATTTTGGAATACTCCTGCACTTTGTGTAGGTGGTGTATTTGTGAAGCGGTGCAGGATGCTACTTTGTTGTTCTGAACTCACTCTTCTGTTTTATTATTCCTCTTCCGTAAAAACCAACAGGCTTTAACAGGAGTAACCTTCTAAGTAAGTAACTAAGGATTACTTTCCTTAAACGTGCAGACATCTTTTGGGCAAATGCGAATACTGTTTGGAGCAGAAACTGTACCTGGTGTGTACTATGCTGAAGGGGTTTGCAATGTTTTCTCCTTCCCTGGCAATTTATATAAACCCAGGTTGCATAAAGAAGAGGTAAACACTGGGTAAATATCTTCATTGGATTTCAACCTGGATTATGAATAGTGATTTTGAAGTCTTAGAACTCAGCTTCCAATGTATGCATTTCAAAAGGGCCTGTTGGTAGCTTCTTTATTCAGCATCCCTGCCAATGTTTTTTTGTTATCGATTTTTGTTGTTGTGTTTTCCGACAAGATTTACTAGATGTACTGGAGGTGACTTTTGTACAATTTCATTTTCTTTTATTGGTTCCCTTAGGACATCATTATCCTTTGAATAAGCACAGAAAACTGTGTTCTCTTTCTCCTGTTTGGACTTCTTCCATACTCTTTATTTCTATTTGAACAACAAGATTGGTCAGGGAATTCAGAATTAAGACTCCATTTCACATTCTCTTCCTTGCCTAACTGTGTTGTAACTAATATTGTCCTCAGGGTATTGAATAAAAAGAGACAGGAATGCATCCTGACCAAGCAGAAGGGCCACATGTAAGGGGCTGGAATGCACAAGATCACCAATTATGTGAAAATGTTCTTCAACTCGGAAAAGCTGATGCGAAAAAGTTTGCAGTCAGAATTACTCTGTGAGGAGGAAGCATATGTCAGAATTAGAATCTGATATCCACAACGTAGGAGAAAACTCTTCTGAAGTTTATTGTTCAAAGCTTATTCAACTTGCGGATCTCTTCTCCTTTTCTGTCCTTCTGTCTTTCTTTATAGTCTGACTCCTGCTTTCCATTTATTAAGAAAACCCTTTAAAAATTAAGTTATAAACCAGTGGTGGAAGCTGTTATGCTTCAGTCATGGCGAAGAGAACACAAGAAAGTCTTCTCTCAGCTTGCTTATCCCAAAGGGATGAATGGTTTGTGCTATGGTTTCAGAAAAAAGAGATACTTAAATGGCAGGTTTTCTACTGCCCCTAAGATTTCAAGGAACTTAAAAAAAATAGAGAAAATGAGAGCAGAAAAATCTGTAAATTGAAAAGCTGAGCAAGAAGAATTTTTCATCCTCATTTTATTTGTTCTCTAAAGCTTTGGCTGCCGGAAAGGGAAACAAAAAATGACCAAATTTCAGCTGGAGCAGAAATGAAAGAGAAAAGTGTCAGGCCTTTCAAACAAACCCCGAAAGCAAGATAAAAGGCATCCTTGTAGCATAGCATTTAAGGGATAAGTTCTGCCTTAATTGCAAGGATGCAAAAATGCAGAAAACTGCAGAGCTGCTTGAAGTTGATGCATCACATAAAAGCAGAATCAGACTGCGCTGTTGCAAAGGGTCTTTTCTTTAGTTTCCATTTTAGTGTTTTTTAATGGAAACCATGTTTACTTAGAGTTAATTGTATACTGCTAGTCCTGGTCTAAGCCATGAACTCTTCAAGTTCCTACAAGCACCACAGAGAGACTTCAGTGAGAAGCACTTTTAGTAAAACTATTCTTGTTCCTCTGCTTTGCCATCATGTCAAACCCCAAGTGTTTATTGCTTTATTATACGTTTGTGTTTGAATAAGCAGCTTAGTGAGGCTCCATCTGCTCGGTCCTGGTAGAGTCCAGGAAGATGTGAAGGATTCAGTGACAGTGTTTGAAGAGTAGTAGATAACTCCAGCGCTGTGGCTAACGCTCCCTTCCTTCACTTCATGGCTCTGCAGACTAACTGGCATTAGTGCAACATTCACAGCTGCACATGGAATATTACCAGACACATGATGGCTCCGTATTTGTCTTGCATATGCTCATTTGTCTACAAAGAGGTGTAGAGTCTTCTTCTTGTTTTCTTTTTCCTTTCTATTTTCTTGCTTCAGAAGGTGTACAAGCGTGGCAAAAGCTATTTGGTCAGTCTATGGGACCATTAGTTTTGTTTCCGTTTCCTTACATTACATAAAATCCTTCAAAGTGTGTTCTAAAGGCTCACATACTATTGAGGTCAGACTAATGAATTTGTAGTTCCCAAGTCATTCCATCCAACCTTTTAAAGCATACGCAGTCTATTTTCTCTTTTCAAGCCTGCATTTCTTAGATTTATTAGACAAATTGTGCTATCAGACTTTCTTTATTGATAGTGACTATTGGATGTTTTCAATTTGAGAACATCAAGCTTTACTTTTACTTTGGATTCAGTAGCATCCATTCCTCAACCTCATTGCACTTAGCTGTCTCTTCTCTGCTCAGAGCTTGAGTCATCATCTTGGTGAGTATTCACAGAGCCTAACTTGGGTGTCTCAATCTAGAAGCCTAAACTGGGAACATAGCCGTCCTATATGACTGAGAGGCAGGAACTAACAGACAATCTAAATAACATTTTTGGAATTTTTATTCACAGGTAGATTAGCTTTAATTCATGCCTGAGCACAGTTTATTACATCCCTGATGCTTATTTCTCTTACATACTGCTGAAGAATTCTTCTAAGTTGTGCTGCAGATTCTCATTCTGTGTGGTCTTTGGTAGCTTTCACCCTTTTCTCTTGGATTTTGAGATCACATTTGATCCTGAAAAGGAAGCAGCTTTCTTTGCTGTACGTTTTTTTTTTGTTTTTTATTCCCTGTAGTCTCTGCATATTTATAACACTGTTCTGGGGCGATTTTAGCTCGGTGTGAAACTCTTTTTTACTAGCTTTTAATCTTTACTTGAAACACAAGTGCCAAGAATATCTTGAATTTAAAAACCTTCTAAAACTAGGAGATGTTTTTGGCCACGTAATAGCTAGTATTTTCAAAAGGTTAAGCTGCATGGAAGATGTTACCAGATGTACTTATAAAATTAGTGATGAATCCAGCCTGTATAAATTCAGCTTTTTGATGTACATTTTAGATATACCACATCATACAATTTTAAATCACTCTTCTATGTTGGCATCTATGACTGGCGCAGATGACAGGCAGCTGCTGAGTCCAGATCTTGTTTGTGATTCTGCAACCTTTACGGAAATGTCATGGCTGGGTATGGTGTTTGGTTGTATTAGCGCTGATGTTACATTTCAAAGAACCCTTCTTCTGCTGAAAGCAGGCATGAACAATATCTTAAAATCCAGGCACAACTGGTGCTGTGGTATCTGCCTGAGTCTTAAGCCAGTCTGGAACATTTCCTCAGTGTTGTGACCTGCATTACACAAACCCTGCAATATCAGGGTGTCCTGCTTGCTACCAACCCAACGATCCTCTATGTGCTACTTTTTTTCTGTCAGTTTAATTCAGTTCTTTCTTGCTGAGAAGGAACAGAGTCCTCTTCCCTTCCTCTGTGCTCCTGAAGGAGAGGGCCATCCCCTGGCCATCAGTGGGGAATCATGACCCTCTTACGCTCTGCAGGCTTGGTCCTAAGGCACTGTACGTATTTGAGTGCTGGCTTTAAGGCAGAAATAGGAATTCAAGCAGGAGTTACCTGATTTCATCCCTTGGCTGCCTTGGCTTTGTCTGATAACATAAGGAGAGCCACTAAAGTGTAGTTTTGCAGCATGCTGGGACACAATCTAATTCTGGATGGATTCTGTGTACTGCTGCAGGGAGCTCCTGAATTGTTGTGCTATCGCTAGTTATATTATTTTGCCCGAGGATGTGTTCAGGTTCTGTTTAAACAATAATTAAATTTAATTTGTAGGGATGACTGAATGTGTGGGAAGACAGATAAAATAATCAAGGACACAATTATTCACAAAATCAATAGAAATTCTAATAGTCCTCTAAAGTACCACTTCATTCCTTTCATAAACCTGCTGGGTTGTTCATATTTCATATTTTTCTCATGTACAGGTCAATTCAATTTTAGGTAATTAAAGGCACTTTTTCACTCTTACTGGCCTTTGAAGGCTACTGTACATCACCAGTTTATATAAACTACA
This sequence comes from Eurystomus gularis, assembly GCA_013400335.1. NCBI lineage: Eukaryota > Metazoa > Chordata > Aves > Coraciiformes > Coraciidae > Eurystomus > Eurystomus gularis. Next base: position 489,033 of record VZZY01004315.1, read on the forward strand.
CTTGCACAGTCTATTTTTAATTTGCCCTACCCGAACAAAGTGTTTGGCTATTGACCTTTGCAGGGTGACACCTGCATGTATTACTGAGTAACAGCCAATTTGTTGTTCTAATCTGTTATGTGCTCTACATGCACATTTGATCAGACCTACAACCACATAATTGAAGTTACTTTTATTTAAAGCTACAGAATTGTTATTGCTGGAAGAACAGGGAGGTTTGTGTTAAGAAATTAAGTTTTTTGCTATGACTCCCAAGTGCCTGATGATCTTCAGAGGAAGTATCACTATTCTAATCTTTTGGGACTTTTTCAACACTAAACTGTATTTCAGAATTGTAAACCCCCCCATACATATGAAAATCTAAACAAGAGAAGCTCTTAAGTTAAAAATATTAAGCCTCTGTAGTTTCACTGCGGCAGAACAGATTAAAATTTATCTTTATGCATGTGCTAATGGCACCTAATTATCAGATACCTGCTGAGATTGTCTTGATTAGTGAATGTCTAAATGGATTGTATAACATATAAATATTTTCAGGTCATCTATTCATCTATGAATTAATTTCTTTCCACAAGTCTACTTGCCAGATGGAAAGACGCACAAAAATAAAAGCATATAACGTGATTTCTGCATTTTAATGATATATTAAATTTTAAAATGCCGACTTGAACAAAGAAAAACATATACAAATATATGTACTTTTTTTTTAATGAGTTATTAAGCACCAACTTATTTAATGAAATGTTGTGGTATGAAGATGAGCGGAGTGCGTAGTCCAACTAAGGCAATAGACTGTAGCACTGCTGTTACTGTCAGTCACAGGTTTAAAATACTCCTGACCACAAGCCTTTCTGTCAGCAACCTTGAATTAAATTCCACAAAGTTCCTAATTAACACAGAAATCTATGGTAACCTCATGAAATTGGAGGTTGTCACTGTACAGAGGACTTGCTAAATCTTGCATTAATTTCATTTAGAGATGAACACCTAAAGTAATAGCTGCCAGTTAGTGTCCATATTCTTATTATTCACATTATATTGCATACATTGGAATTATTTATTTTGTCAGTGTAAAAACCAAACCAAACAAATCCCAACAAAACTGGATGCTTTTTTTTTTTTTTTTCTAGATTACTAGCAGGTATCCAAGAGCCGTCTGCAGAGGGCTCAGGCACCTCAGAATATTGAATGCTTCAATTTCCTCTCCATTACTACATCACAGTGCTCAAGGCCACTTCAGTGCCTATTTGTCACGCTTGTGAGCACCTGAAATCTGATTTTTCTTACTCACCGTGCAGCATACGCAAACACCAATACAGGAAGATCCATAATGGGTTTCTAAAGTTTAGTGAGCACGACACTTAATCAGTGCCATGAAATTTGTTTTAGCTATACTTCATATATAATCAGAACAGGGGGTTTTATTTTAATTTTCCAAGGTGACACAGAGTTATTAGAAACTGAAACCTACCCTTAAATGTTGAGGCAAACTGATCTGTAGGCTTTATTTCTGCCTAAAATGGGAACATAATGGAGTACTAAACCCCCCCAAAACTGGGACTTGGACATCATCTAATGTAATATTCCAATTTTGCATAGCAGATTGACTTGTCGGTGATTTACAAGAAAGCTCAAACTATGTACCATATGTCATCAAGTAGCCACAGAAGGGGCTTTTGTTATTTTTCCCCTGGTCGGCACAGAGCTCTCCCTTTTTCTTCCAGGCCTGACATTGGGTTGTGGAACAGCAGTTGTAATTTTGGGAACCCTCTTGGTGGAGATTGCAGAAAATGCTTTTTTGAGCTAAGTTACTGAAATGTGTATTTCAATTCTATGTCTCTGGGACCGTAAAAAGGAACAAACATACTGAGCAGAGCATCTTGTTTCCCCACTCCTCCTCTCTGTGAACTGGCTGCATGGTTTGCCCTGTTCAGCAGGGATGGAGTAAACCTCCTGTGGTATCTTTATGAAAGTAAGCTGGAAGCAACCGTGTAGAGGTCATACACTCTGTTAAGCACTTCGTAGCTGATGTTCACCCCTATAAATTATTCTGCATTCATTTGATCATTTTCTCAGTTTGGAATAGACAAAGATGGTCTCTTGTGTTCCTGCTTTTTTCAACACTGGCCAATTTTAAGGCAGTTCAGGCAACAGTTGGTCTAGAAGTATTTACACAGAAGTGTGTTGAGATGTATGTAGAAGTTAAATGTTTGTGTGCATTGCCATTTTTGATCAGTATCTGAATACTGGCACTTTCTTTCCATAAAATGTTAATTTCATTTTCAAAGACCCAAGTCTCATTGAAATTCAAATGAATTTGGACATTGACAGATAAGTTCTGGCAATTCCTGACTGTGCAGTTTTAGAAGCTATTGCCCTAGCTACATGTCTCTTCCTGTGGCAGAGGTAACTGGCTAGCAGAACTGGCAAAATGAACCAGATCTTTAACCGCCACAACTAACAGTCTAATGTGCCCTTTGAAACTGCTATTGACCTAGCTTAAGCTATTATACCAGTCCAGGAACAGTGGTACTCCCAAGATTTAATCTGTTTCTGCTAGTACAGACAGTAACTTTCAGCAGATGGAGGTAGTGGGCAACAAATTCCAGATCTGGTGCAGGAATTGCCCAACCTTGTCTTTTAAGAACCTTTGTTTTCTGCATTACTAAGGCTTTTAAACTTTCTTTTTCCTTTGTTTCCTTTTTCAGGTTGGTTTTTTTTTTCATCTGTTAAACTACTTGGGAAAAAGAACCAGATCTGGAGGGTAATGGAGTGAAATTATTAGCCTTTTAGAATCAGATGATAATTAAGTCAACATGAGAAGATCACTAACTATAAACAATTCCGGTAAAAATAAGGTCACTAATTCTTATTTACATTATGGCCACTTTTGGACCCCTTTCATAGAATCTTTTTTATACTCTCTGAGGCCATAAGATCTTTAAAGTCCATAACGGAAATGAGAACAGACCTTTTAAATAGTTTTAATTAAACAGATTATCTGGCTTAATTAAAACATTTCAAGAGTAGTGGTGTTTTCCCAACAGTAGTGATTTGTGTTGTCATTTTTCCTATGTATTTCCCATCCCGGGGACAGCTGGGCCACATGACTATGAGTGAACACACCAAGAGGGCAGTGAGAAATAGTTCCTGCCCAGAAGAGGATCTGCTCGTTTCTAATATGTTAGTGGCAGCTGAAATGTGCCAGTCAATGGCTTGTCTCGTGTAATGGAGTATACCACAATGTTGCGGCATTTGCTGGAATGTAAAGGCACATCATAACATGCATTTTATTTCTGCTTTATCTTATTACAGATGCTAAAATAAGCAGTAACATGCTTTATGTAGCAGAAAAGTAGTCCTTGATTTTTATCCTGGCTCTAGCTGGATTCAGCTGTATTTTGTGCAATGCAGGAACGTTGTGGGTTGCTTTCACTGGCTGTTTCTCTTTGGGTCTGTCTTGCTGACCACTGCTGATTCTTCAGTGGTCCTGGCCTGCGCTTGGCTAGTCCCGGGTTGGTGCTTAGCACCTGACCAGTATAGACACTGAGCGTTCCAGAGACCGCCTCTTTCATCAGCCAGAAGCTCTCACTTAGGCTGTTATCTTTCACAGCACCTGTTATTAAAGCCTGTCTTTTCCACTCAGATTCTCTTTGAGCAGTGTGGCAAATAAAAATAATCGGTTGCAGTGGGAACAAACCAGCACATAGTAGGACCTTACTACCCTGCAGCCTGGCTTCTGTCTCCCATGGATATGTCTTGAATCAGTTTGTTATACCTCTTATCATGATGCTAAAATTTCTATCGTGCACTCCTGATACCCTAATTACTGTGTAACCATGTACTTATCATATACTCAGACTTCAGTCACTAGCAGCAGCACGTGTTCTTTAAATGTTACCCTTAAAAATTTCAGGGTCTCATAACTTGCTTTGATACTACTGCAGGTGTCTTCAGTAGTCCTTCGCTAGTTCCTCAGACACAGATATCCTGTGTCTCTGTTACCTAGTCTGGCATTCACATTTCTTCATCGTTTCATTTGCACAAACACCGCATTGAGACTATGTATTTCTCTACACATAGCATTCTTTTCAGTTATGATTTTTAACAGCTTTTTCACCCTGTCAGACATTTCAGATAGAACTTGGAGAAGTTTTAATAATCATAGAAAATTGTGCCGAAAGGGGTCTGGATGAAATACGCACTCGTATGAGGTTTACTTTTCTTGCAAAGGCCGGTCGTGTTTGTGATACATGACACCTCAAAAATAATTTTCTGCTTGTCATTCTCCATCATTTACTTGTGTGGTGGATTATTCCTATCCATATGCAGTATTACATACATTTCTATATTGAAATGAATTTTTTGAAGAACATTTCTCCTTTTAGAGAACCTGGCATACCTGCATGCCCCTCATTTTCATCTGGAATAATAGATCCTGGCACTGCCTTCAAGTATAGATTTTTCCTGTGAAGTCCTGCATTTTTCGAGTCTTTCTTATTATTCTGTTCTACAATTTTCCTTTCTAGAAAACCATAAGCTCATAATTTCATAGAATCATAGGAAAAATGAGATTGAAAAGGACCTCTTAAGTTATCTTCCATTTTCAAAGCAAAGCTGACTTCAAAGTTAGACCAGACTGCTCAAGGCTTTGCCCTGTCACGTTCTGAAACTCTCCAAGGAGGAGGCTTCCACAACCTGTTCCAGTGCTTAAATATGCTTGTGGCGAGAAGCATTTTTCCTTAAGTAAAAAAAACCCAAAACCTTATTGCAAATTGTGAGTATTGCTGCTTGTCCTTTCATTGTGTGCCTCAGAGAAGCCCGGCTCCACCTTCCCCTTTAGCTGCTGGAAGACTGCTGTTAGATTTCCACGTAGCTTGCTTTCTCGTCTCCATTTTAACCACCCTTCTTCCTGTAGCCTGTCCGAGCTGTCGTGTGTCCCAGCCCTCTTACCACCCTAGCAGCTCTACCTGCAGTCATTATTGCTGCTGAAGTCACCTCTCACCTTTGATTCTAATCTAAAGGATTAATTTGATAGGGAATATAAAGTGAGATGATCCTCCCACCATTTATTTTTTACTGTTCGGTAAAGATGTTATCCTTCCCTCATTCTGTGTTTTGTCTCCCGATACAGGGTTGGTATTTTAGAGAAAAATGAGCTCTGAGAGTTTCTGTTTTCTCTACTTGTTTGGAGACTTTATTACATTTTTCTGCTTTTCATACCAAAGCTGTTATTTCCCAAGGAAAACCCAGCTGCATGACACCCTTTCAGGGTAGAGCACAGCTGCCTGATCGGGGCCTGACAGATGCCCACCCTTTCTGCCAACCTCAGTTCTCCTCTTGAAAGAATTACCTTTTCCCACCATCTTTGCATTTAAAAATGATCTGCATACATATGCTTGGAAAGCAGAGTTTATTTTAATAATGTGAAGGAAAGAGAATTGGATGTTAGAGAGATGCCATAACAAGTAGAATTACTTTTATCACTTATTTCATCACCCACTTCAGTGTAATTGTCTTATTTGTATTGGCTTCTCCTTTGGAAGAACCCATAGCAATTTCCAAATGTTTAATTAAAACCTCACAATGCTACTGTGATGTGAACTTAGTAAACGAATGAGCGAAGATAAACCTTTCTAAAGCAACTGGTATCAGAAGTGTTTTGTTACATCAACATTTTATCTAACACCAAAACAGGAGACACTTCCTTTGGTGCCTCATAGTTCACCTGTATCAAGATGTCAAATCCTTGCAAAAGCGTAGGTTTCTTTTGGGGTATTTTTTTGTGTGTTTTGTTTTTTTGTTGTTGCTGTTGTTGTTATTTTAAAATAAATTATTTACCTCATCTGGCTTCAGAGAAGGCCCACAAAAAGTTCCAGGGACACAACTGAGGGGTCAGGAAAGAGAAGCTGGAGGAAGGACTGCCTTAAATTGGCCATCTGCTGGGGAAAATGCATGCATCCATCCATCCTGATTTTCAATTAGGCATAATTTAGGTACTTAACTGTAGCACAGCAATCCATTAAGACCTTTCCTAGTTGCCTGAATGATGCTAAATATCTAAATATTCATAAAAACAAGAACAAAAACCCTTTCAATTGCCCAGCTTATGCCCAGTTGCACCACAGTCTTTGCAGAGCTGAGCATCCACATACCTGCCTCTCACCAGAAGCTGCTTGGGAGTCTAACCATAGACATCAAACAGGTCTCGTATGCACTCCTGACAGGAGAATGAGGGACGGTTACAGTCATTAGAGCATTTGTAAGAGCTGACCTGGACTTGAACTGAGATTTCTCTTGGCACCACAGAGAATTTCTTCCTTGGTGGGCTACTGGCTCCTCTTCTTTACTGATGGCCTCTCTTTCTCCTTCTGTATTCATTACTGTACAACTTCAAAAGCAGGACCAATCTTCAATGTTTCTCAAACTCTGTATTATGTTGTAACAGCTGAAGGATTTCATTTGAAATAGGACACTGGGCTGCCTGGCTATGTATCTATATCCAAATTTTGAAAAAGTTTTTGAAGAAATATGTTCAGAGCAGCCCGTTCAGTCCTCCTCACTAATAAGTAATGGTTGGGGTTTTTTTTCTTAGCTTTCACAAAACTCTACGGCATTTCTCATTCCAGTAATAATTTTCTCTTCCTCCCCCACAATCCCCATGTTGATTCTTTAGAAACACTTTTCTTCAACCTTCAAAGGATTCCTGGCGTAATATATCCCCCAGATCTTTGCCTTGGCAGTGGCTCTCTGTTTTAGCTAATTTTATATACTCTTTCTCTTGGCCTTGTATTATCGACTACCTCTTTTACTATCAATCAAGATGCTACTACTCTCTTTTCAAGAAGTGGTATGTAGACAGCTGTTTAAGGTTTTATATTTTTGTGAGATTCTCTCGACGTAGTGTCTAGGATCTCACACTGCAACAGGCCAAAATACAGAAAAGAGCTTTTATTTGTGGAGGGAATTTGAAAGTCTATTTCAAATCTAGTAACCAATGACATGAATTTTTTCTTAAATTTTCAGTGGACTCTGATTTCTGCTTAACTTTTTATGGTGCTGTGAAATGGCTCATATGGTCTCAAATGGAGTATATATGAGGGGGGAGTATGTAACAATATAAGATTAAGTACGACGATTCAAGATTTATTTACCATTTGTCTTTCAGAAAGGGACGCAAACGTTTGTGGCAGCGTTAGTGAGAATGATTTTGATGACTAGAAGGTTTTTTCAAAGGGTAAATTTGGCAGAGTTTTAATGTAGTCACTTGACTGAGAAGCTTTTTCCCTTGCAGTGATGTCTTGTTTGCTGCCTTAGGTACCCTGAGTTCTTCTGGCCATAAACACTTAACATCCAAAGAAAATTAGTTATGGGGAACCATGGCACTGACTGCTCATGCTATGGGGTCTTTAGCTGGTGTACTGGCTTATTCAGCCCGATGATGGAAACTGTTGAAATTCCTCTGGTAAATCAACCTCTCCCCTTCTCTCTCTATCCTTCCCCCATCCTTTCCCTCCCTTCAACTCCCCCTGTATTTGGCTCTTCTGATACAATGCAGGCTCTGAGCAGAGGAACTCCCTTGTTCGTTTTTCCAAGCTTTCCACCCGCTTTCCTCCTCTACCACCAATGCACACCAAGCAGCCTAGGACAGATGTGCACCTTGCAGATCAAGCTCTACAATTTCATGAAAGCACCTAGGATGCATCTTTAGCATTGTGTTAAGAGATCTGAAGCTCCATGCATGGAGCTTTGGCAGTGGGAGTAGATTGAGGGGGCTAAGTGGCTTGTGTGTGGGCTGGATGGCTCAACCTGAAGTATTTGTGTAGACCCTCAGTATGACTTTTTCAGTGCTAAAGCAAGGGAGATCTTACAGGAGCCAAATGCTGCCTCCAAAACATAAGTGGCCCACGGTTAATGGTTTAAAAGCTACTGGTCTTATGCAACCATTCTGGCATCCCTGTAGTATGTACGTACATACATATGTATAGTATGTACGTATGTATATCATATATATATGCTGCTGAAATCTTGTATAGATCGATTTGAAAAAAGATAAAGATTAAATGCTTTACTGAGATGGCTATAGAAGAGAACGACCACCTTAGTGTTGATAGTTTATTGTTTAAATTAGTAACAAAAATACTGTTTATTTTAGCATATACAAGCACATTTTGCAAACAGATTTTTGTAAAGAAGCAGATTTTCCAAGAAGCTATTAGAAATGAAATATCCATTTTGTATAACAGAACTGCAAATAGCCAACATATGGAAGTACTTTGACTTATAACATGATTAATTCATAAATAAACAAGAACTACATTCAAATACTTCTTTAAACTTCATCAGTAAAATCCAACAACATGATTTATTTGTTTTGCTCGATGCTGGTTTATATTGTAATGTATCAGGCTAAGTACAATGGTTTATACAAAGTACTATGCTTGGGGAATTTAACCATTGCTTAATAGGTTCTAAGATCGAATGGTGTCTATCTCACCTTTTCTGCTTTATTCATGCACCATGAAAATTGAATAGCCAAGTGTTTACAGGAAAACAGGGTGGGGATTGGCACTAGGCAATGCCTCTATCATACATATAGAACAGAAGGCAGTTGGAAATGCATCAGAGAAACAAGTCTTAAGCAGAACAAGAGGGTGCTGGACACCTCTGGAAAAACGTCGTTCCAATGCCTGACCGTCAAGTCAGGTACTTGCTCTTAGACACCCTCATAATTTTGGCTTATAAATATATATTTGTGTGTGCCATGGACAATGCTTCTCAATGAAATTATTAAAAAATCAGAACTGCTAAGATACACAAACTCATATAGTAAAAAAATCAATAAAACATCTAATGATGAGCAAGCTCTTTATATGTGAAATCTGAGCACTCAATTAATTCGTGTCTCTAGAAATTAAATTCTTTTTCCCTAGGTTTATAGAAAACCTATTACACAGTAACAGCTCAATCCTGTATCTTTTTTTTGCTTCTGGGGGTAGAGCAGTTTTACTTCATAAATAAACTTCAGCAAAGGTAGGAATCTATCCCCACTTGTTCCTATTTAAATACAGAATGTTACATATATCTAAATGCAGGCTTGGGGTCTGTTCCTTAGAGAAATCACTGTCATAATTGTTTTGGATAGATATTATCTGTCTATACCCTGAATATTTGGGCCACAGTGCTCTGGGGCCTAATTTCTGCCACAATCAATCAGTGTTACTGAAATTCCAATACCATTTAGTAATTGAAACCCTGAGCATTATACCAAAATCTTCAAGCCCAGTTGAATTCAACAGTTTATCCTGAGGAAAGAGAGAAGAATTTAATGCTACACTGAGCCGCGTTAAACAGGAGTGATGGCCAAGTCCTAACAGCCTGCTCCTGCTTTTGTCATTGAAAAGCATTTGGTATAAACCTTACACAAAACCAGGGAGATAAAAGCCCATTTAAAGTGAGAACACCAAATTCCTGTAGGATTGTACAAATTATTCATGAGTGTTTCAAGCCTTCAGCTAATATTATGGTGTAAAAGTGGACCTTACTTTTTTAAACTCATTTCCTTTAATAACTAAGTAGACAGATATCATGGCAACTACATTGCATGTGCCAAGAACTACACTTAAAACTCTTAAACCTGCAATACAGGCACATTTTGAAAACCTGAAATAACTAATTTTATTGTCTTTCTTACAAATTGAAAAATTCAGAGCATACTCAATGCAAAATTTGCTTGAAACGACATTTATTTTTTGTCATTTTAGGCGTAACGTACTAAACGATACAGTGAAATGAACAGATTAGCATTAATTGTTGGTAAAGCAGGCCAGATGCTTTGGTTTAATGTGTCCCTAAGAATGCAGAGCTTAACTGTAAGATCAGCTTTAATTATAAAGTGAGTAACTTTTAAAAGGGCAACCTTTTTCAAACTCATTTTTAAAAAGGCTAGGAGGACATTTTTGTAGAAATCTATACCCGTACACGAGCCATCACAATATGAGAATTAAAAGCCTTTGTATAAACTTTGTATAATCATGAAATAGCTCCAGCTTCACAAATCGATACCAAAGCAAAACAAAGATTGTAATCTGGCTGTGATTTAAAGTAATTTAAAAAAAATTAATGACAGAAACCTTCTAAACACAAAACCATCTTCTCAATCCAGGAAAACACAGCCTGTAGTTTTTAATAAGTGAATAGACTGACACTGATGTGGAATCGCTGGAACTTGTGCTTCCATATTCATCTGTTAGGATTTAAAGGAGAGGTTTATTCCAGGTTCTGTAGGTACAACAGATTTTTCCTCATTGTCCTGTAGGAAAGGTGGTTGCTGTGTATTGGGGAGGGGAGAAGGAAAACTAAAAACATTGTTGCATGAGCAACATACCAAGATTTTGCCCTTGCCAAGTTCTTCATAATCAATGCCAGTGCTTTGCTCTTATTTAGGAAATAAGAGAAAAATTCGATACAGAAAGTGAAGTGAGCAACGCAGCACTGTGTGTTCAGTCCTCGCGTCTGGCTAGAGCAGCGGGGCTGGCTGGGAGAACAGAGCAGATGCAGCAGGGAGGAAAATAGGAACCAGTGTTCTTCGCAGTACTTCTGAGTGGTACAGTTACCAAGCCTTTAATGAATACAGAGTGCCTCCCAAAGTAACACGTTAAGATTAATTCAGGCCTAATTAAATGTTATGAATAATTATTAACAGCATTGCAAAATTCAACTAATTTTTTAAAAAATCCACCATCAGTGAGGCTTTAGATTTTAGCATGCTGCTGCTTCACTGATGTCCAAAACTGAAAACCTAACATGCATATTTGCTTCCAAAAAAAAGATACAAGGTCATAAACTGAGGAGAGATAAATGACATCGGTGATGTACAGGCACAATTTTGGAACGACCTGGGTGACGCATAAATGTAGAGAGCCCTTGGGAAACCCTCCCTGCCCTGCGCTTGCCAGATTTAGGACTATCCCACGCTATTTAAAGGGCTGGCATGACCTGCACTGTTAATAACAGCATCGCTTACGCAGTGCTTCTCCACTTTCCTGTCCTGGCTACGTCCCGTGCCAATGTGCTGCTGTGCCTACGTGTGCAGCCAGTGATGGTGCTTTAGCTGGAAGTTTCCCGATTTTCTGTAAACAACTTAAAGTAATCTTTCAGCATGGCTTACACCTCTCGAGCATGTCAGCTGTCGGCATCAGCCCCCCCACCCCAAGAATGAGGGTGCAGCTGGAGGAGTGGGCGGCAGTGCGGTGTGCAGCCAGAGCTGGGCTGAAGGCGTGCAGCACGACGTGTTCATGACAGCTTCCCCTGACAGGAGACACTATGCGTTTGGAAGTTCAAGTTTCACCATGTGACATAGGTTTAGGAGACATCAGGATCAGGGCCTGGCTGCTTAGGTTTAACATTTCTTGCACTAAAATAGATGCTGCGCCAGGTGCAACTGTCTCCGCAGCATTCAATTTCATTTGCAAAATACCCTGAAGAAACCTGTCACAATGTAAAACAAAGTGCACAGGCTTAAAAAGTAACTCTTTTAGGACTGACTTATTTAAGTGTAAACATACAGCATGAGTGCAGCGACGTTACCCAGAGCAGTTATGCAGTCAGCGCAAGCCTGGTGTGAGGTTCTTAGCCAATTCAGCGTCCGCTTAAAGCTGGACCAGACAGCGGCTTCTCTCCCTCTTGGTGCTGTGCAAGGGATAAAAAAACACGAGTTAGGAGACACCAGGGACACCCCTGAACCCTTGGTTGGGGCCATCCCAAACCCATGGTGGAGCCACAGAATGGTAGGGGTTGGAAGGGACCTCTGGAGATCATCTCATCCAACCCGCCTGCCACAGCAGGTTCACCCAGAGCAGGTTGCCCAGGGTCGCGTGCAGGTGGGTTCTGAAAGTCTCCAGAGAAGGAGATCCCACAGCCTCCCTGGGCAGCCTGGGCCAGGCTCTGGCTCCCTCACAGGAAAGACGTTTGTTCCAGATGTTGAGGTTTGCACCCATTGCCTCTCGTCCTATCACTGGACACCACTGAAAAGCGACTGTCCCCATCTCTTAACACCCACCCTTCAGATATTCATAAACATTGATAAGACTGGACAAGTCCAACAACCGGCCTCCGCAAGACACGACCTCAGTGCCCGAGGAGCGATGCTGGGGAGCCGGCCCTTACCCGCT
>VZZY01004315.1:501812-574405 GCA_013400335.1 Eurystomus gularis
CGGGGCCCGGGGATCCCCAGGCGCCCAGCGAGAACGGCCCGCGGCTCCCCGCGGGGTGTGCCGCGTCCCGCCGGTGTTACCAGGCCCGTGCTCCCGGGCGCTCTTCCGCTGTGCCGATGTCGGTATATGCGAGTATATAATATATCTATCGCTACGTTGGAGTGGGCTAATCGAACAAGCACGGGGGTGGATTTCATCACCTTCCCCAGCAAGCGCTCGACACACATACAAATCCCATTTCTTATTCTCGGAACGCGCGCCTGCCTCAACCATTTACTTATTAAAAGGTCATCACAAGCACTAGTTGATTACACCTCTTTTCTCCATAAAAATTTGACAGCCAGCCTGCGCTCAGGAGCTCGTGAAAGGTCATGGTGCAGGTTTTCTCCAATGAATCATCTCTACCTGATTAAGCAGCCAGGACTGACTTGTTTCTTTACAGTCCCAGAGGCTTATTTGTGGTGGTGTTGTCCAAACAGTAATCCTTCTTCCCAAATCAGGGCTGGATTAGCAGCGTCGTGGCTCTTTAATCATGGGCGCGCACACGCTTGGGCTGGACAGCTGCTTGGGCATGTTTGGCTGGGAGTCGTGCCCTCAAAATACCGCTGCTACAACAGGCAGGGCCACGTGTGTGCACGGCGTTCATCTGCTGGCATGGTGAGGAGATGGTTGGTTTGTTGGGCCTTCCCCTTGGGCAGAGGTTGTCAGCAAAAATGGACAAGCAGCTCTGCCAGCCCGTTGCAACTGTGCCATACGTTGGTGTATTAATGAGCAAAACTTCTTTAATGTGCTTTTTATTTATATTACTTGGGAGGGAGGATGGAAAAGATTTTTGATTTCCCATCACAGCCAATGTTTTTGAGATTTTTGTGATTTTCATAGCAAAATATTGATGCAATAAACTTAACTCCAGTTGAGGTAGTTTGATAGCAAAGGTCGAAAAAATACAGGGCTGGACAGGTGGGTGCGTGCCGTGCCATTGATCCAAAGCAGTTCCTCTGGGGTGCAGTGTGGGATGTGACCCTTCATCATCAGGTGCTGGGGAAAGCAGTGGTCAAAATCATGCAAGTGACAGTTTTCCCTTGAGTACGTGAATATAACGGCATCCTGCTTCCATAGCATTAAAAGCTCTCTCTTCTGCCTGCTTAACCTTTTAAAAAGGAAATGATCTAGAAAGTTCTGAAGCTGAATTTCAATACTTAGAAGTGCTGCTTTTAGTTCCCTGAGAAATGAGGTTCCCAGGTGAGCTTGTGCTGCCTTCCGTGACGCTTTCTCCCATTTAGTCAAATACCGTATTTCTAGAGTGAAATTCTAGTGCGGTTGAAGTCAATGACAAAACTCCCATTGACTCTAGTGGAGGCAGGATTTCATCCTCTGTAAGTTCTGGTAGCTGAGAAGCGTAGATAACCGAGTGTTTGTCAGACTCAATCATTTCCTTTCCAGTGTTTTCCTCTCCTTAGCATTTCAGTTTCTTTGGGATTGTTTTTTTATTGCTGAAAGTAAAACAAAACAAAACCCTCTCAACAAAAAGAACCCTGAGACAAAACTACTACTAGCACTATCAAAATCAGAATTTATGGCTTATTGATAAACTAGAAGAATGGGAAAAGGAGCAAGTGATACTCAGGAAGAAAATGATGCTGTGTCTGCAGAGAAAAACAAAACAATTTTCACTGACATTACAGCAATAGCTAATTCAGGGGTTAAGGACAAAGGGGTGGCTGAGTGATTCATGTTCTGTTTCCAAGGCAGTTTGAAAAAGTAGAAGTGAGAAATGTTTTTTTCAGATAAGGAGACTTGCAAAAAGGCCAAAATGCTGGTGACTTTAATTATTAGGTCATTGATTAGGGTAACATTTATGGGAGTGATAGGGGGAGCGTATTCCTCAAGGAAGGTGCAGTAACGCAGGATTGCTGTTATTTTACAATTTGCTGAATTGCTGCTAACGAGCAAGAATGGGGCTGCATGAATGTAAAGCAGAAGAGTGGGCAGTATTTTATGTGTAGCGATAAGGTTTTGCCAGAGATTCACCTTCCTGCTACATGGATAAAGGTATTTGATATCCATTGTAAGGAAGCATTCAACAATATTCAAAAGACTGGAAATATGATGTATCTGACTGATGTAGTTGCAGTCTAGGGGCTGCTGTTTCTTTAATTTCCCTCTATTTTTTGAAAAAGAGTGTTAATAGGAAGTACATAAGAGAAAGGAGAATTTGGAAGAGGCCAATTTAGAAAAGCTATACCTATGAACAGAGCAAGTTAATTAGAGGATAACAAAAGAAACAAATCGAAATTAGCAGCTCTGAATGTCTGTGGTCACAGCCAAGAGACCTTCCAAAAGTATTTCCATTAAATGGGAAGTATAACCCAAAGGTGTTTCACTTGTGGAAGAAAAAAGACATTTAGAGACAAAAATGCCTTTAAAAAACAGTACTTGAGCATTTACAGCATCATTCTGCACCTGCAGGTCACACTGGCTTCAGTTAGATTCTCTTGTTTATTCAAGAGCAGGAGTACACCAGAATACAGCAGATTTTTTTTTTTCCCAATAAAAATATCCCTATTTTTGTGTCTCACACCATGGCGCTTCGCTTGCCACATGCCGTGTTTCTGAAGGACTATACTCTTTGTTGTTTGTCTTCTCCATCAAAGTCTTGAAACATACATATATATATTCATTTCCTTATACAATATTGCTCACGCATATAAGAAGGTATGTACATGTTGTAGGCAAAAGTTGTGCAGATGTGTGGTACAGATTTCAGCCACCGACTGTGAGTTAAGACCTACTGTGGTGTGGCTTTGGCAAATACTGCCACGGCAAGCAGTCAGAGCACAAGTCAGCCATCCATGTGTGGGGAGGCTTCAAGTGACTGCCTCCTCACAGGAGAAGAATATTGACTAACCCTGAATTTTGGTGGTGTTGTGAGAGTATGTGTGAGCTGCTGTCCTTTCTGAAGAGGCACCAGGCATGCAAGCTGTGCAAGCTTCTCTGGGGTAATCCACAATGGTCCTGTTCACGTGTGTATATGTTAATAACCAGGATATTTCTTATGGAGTGCTTACCTGATAAAGCAGGGCCATAATCTACTTCAGTCACATTTGACCGATTCAAGGGAGAGTCCAGAGGGATCTAGCAAAGAGAAACAAAAAAAATTGGGCCCCTCACTACAAGAAAGACACTGAGGTGCTGGACTGTGTCCAAAAAAAGGCAACAAAGCTGGGGAAGGGTCTAGAGAACAAGTCTTGTGAGGAGCAGTTGGAGGACCTGGGGTTGTTTAGCCTGGAGAAAAGGAGGCTCAGGGGAGACCTTCTCGCTCTCTAATTATGGACCTGTTAGGGGGCCACAAAAATGATCCAAGAGCTGGAACCTCTCTGCTGTGAGGCCGGGCTGAGAGAGTTGGGGTTGTTTAGCCTGGAGAAGAGAAGGCTTTGGGGAGACCTTATTGTGGCCTTTGAGTACTTAAAGAGGCCTATCAGAAAGATGTGGTGGGACTTTTTATAAGGTTTTCTAGTGATAGGGCAAGGGGTAGTGGGTTCAAACTGGAAGAGAGGAGATTTAGATTAGAAATTAGGACAAAGATCTTCACTGTGAGGGTGGGGGACACTGGCACAGGTTGCTGAGGCAAGTTGTGGATGCTCTGTCCCTGGATGTGTTCAAGACCAGGTTGATGGGGCTTTGAGTGTCTCTGTCCATGGCGGAGGGGTTGGAACTAGATCATCTTTAAGAGTCTTTCCAAGCCAAGCCATTCTATGATTCTACAACTCCCTGAAAGGAGGTTGTAGCAAGGTGGGGGTCAGTCACTTCTCTTAAGTAACAAGTGATAGGGCAAGAGAAAATGGCCTCAGGTTGCACCAGGGAAGGTTTAGGTTTGACATTGGGAAAAATTTCTTCACCTAAAGGGTTGTGAAGTCCTGGAGCAGGCTCCCCATGGAAGTGTTGGAATCACCATCCCTGTAAGGATTTAGAAGACATGGAGATGTGCTGAGGGACATGGTTTAGTGGTGACCTGCCAGTGCTTCATCAATGATTGGACTCAATGATCTTAAAGATCTCTTTCAACCAAAACAATTCTATGATGCTATGATTATATAAATAAAGAATGTTGATGACTGGAAACGTTCACAAAGTTAAGAATACATTTGACAAAATGTTATTTGTTATGTGTCTGTCTGAGACTCTGGCTGCCTGTGACAACTACTTCTGTCCTTCACAACAAATCCAGACGACAGAGTTGTCATTTTTATTGCAGTTCTTAATAAATGTGACTGCCAAAAAATACATGTTGATTGAAGCATCTCTTAAATGACATTTTGCTCTATACAGCTTCTGTAAAAGAATGACTTTAAGGAGAGAAGATTGTGGAGAAGTCAGAATATGGAATAGTACAAGAAGTTTTTTTGGAGAAGCACAGAGCACGTTAAATGAGGAAAGGTTAAACATGAGGTGGATTGAAGGCTTTGTGCGTTTAAGTCATGCCAGGTGGGGTGGTGAACCTTCTGGATTTTAATAAATATCCTCCACACATTTTGAACCAGTGGTCTGTTACCGCAGTGCAATTTCCCAGATAGGGGAGAAGCAGGACCAGCTTTGCCCTGAACTGTTGGTAGTTGATTAATGTGGGATCTAACAAGTCCCTTCTTTATATGCTACCCAGCCAGGTTTAACATGACACTTACCTCTTCACTTGCAATCTCTTCACTTACAATCTCTGTTCTTCATCTGAATTGATCTGTGCCATGATTCTCTAGTGTGTTAATGAGTTTTCTGTGTGGTGGAGTGCTAGAGGCCTTGTTAAACTCCAGAGACAACCTGCCTACTGCGTTTTATTTATACTCCCACTCAGTTACTCTTGACAAAAAGAAGCTGAGTTGTTTATCTTGAGTTTTCGTCAAAAAAAATTGTCTTACAGTAATTTTCTCTGCTCTGGCTGCCCACGGAGGCAAATCCAAATATATTATTCACCTGTTATTTCAGAAGCATTTAAACTTGCCAAATCTAAGTGGTGTTTTACACGATTCTGCTGATACTCTCAAAGTTGTTATTAACTGCCTCAGAAGTAATTTTTGATCGTGGTTGCATTCAGCAGAATGATGACAAGGCATATTCGTTTCTCTGTCAAATTGAAATGATATAAGGACAGTATGCTTGCCCTCGGAAACAAAATGTTTTGCAAGCAGTATTTGTGCAGAGGCTTTTTGATTTGTAAAAGCTGAATGCATCTGGAGCTCTCCCCACCTGTTCCCTTCTCTCATTTCTTATTAATGGTCAATGTTTATAAATTTCTGAAGGGTGGGTGTCAGGAAGATGGAGCAATCAGTCTTGGTGCCTAGGGATAGGACAAGGGGAAACATGCACAAACTGGAACACAGGAAGTTCCACCTCAACATGAGGATAATCTTTACTGTGAGGGTGACAGAGCACTGGAACAGGCTGCCAAGGGAAGTTGTGGAGTCTTCTTCTCTGGACACTTTCAAGACCTGTCTGGATGCATTCCTGTGTGACCTTGCTTAGATGCACCTTTTTGGCAGAGGGGTTGGACTAGATCTCTAAGAGGTCCCTTCCAACCCCTACCATTCTGTGAGTCTGTGATTAAATGTGTCCCAACCGAGATTGACTGTTGGTTGGCAAGATGTTGTCTGTAACCACCACCACCATCTGTGGTGCGTGGTTTTGAGGGCTGAGAACTTTTGCAAGCCCATTTGGAAATCACATGTTGGTGAGAATCCAGACATTTGATGAAAGGTGTGGTTGCTTGTGTCTCTTTACGTAGCTGGCTGGCTGGCTCAGAAGGGCTCTTCCACTGGCCTGTACTTTGGCATGTGAATACATGCCGCAAACATACCCTGCTGAAATGTGCTCTGGTTTTGTAGAGAAAAGGGGCTTGAAGCACCAAAGTGTTGTGGACTCTTCAAACTTTTCTTATGACAAAGTACCAACAGCTTGTGCTCTTTCTGGCCACTTCCAGACTGTGTCAGCGTGATGGTCAGTCTGTGTAATGTCTTACTACCCATTTCATGGTTTTGCCTTTTCAGAGACTAATGGTTTGCAAGGTCTGGTTCGCAATGTCTTATCATCCAGGCTTATCAGCTTGGATCACTGATGGATAATCCAGTTTTTCTAGCTTCTCTGGGGTTTTCTAGGTCACGAAGAAGTATAAGGGTAGAGCATACATTGTTAAACAGGCATAGAATTGTCACACAGGTCAGTGTTTATTTTTTTTTAATAAAGGTGAAATGCTAATGCAGAAATGCAACAGAATTTTAGTTATAAAATATACTCGGCTGCTGTAATAATGGGCATGAACACAAGATGTAGAATCATCCACTTGTGTGGAACAACTATTGCAAACACTTCAAAATGCTTATTGCGGTTTGATTTGTTCCATCTTCCCCTCCCCATGATCGCTAGATCTTGCAAAGAAAGCTTTTTTTTTTTTCCATACTTGTCATTTTAAAATATCCTTTTATGAAGAGCACTGTACTACACAAGATTCTGTAGATACTTTAAAGGATGTATTTTCAACAGTTTCTTTCAAGTGCTTAGAGCTGACAAATACAAAGATATCCAAAAACCCATGAAAGAAATATAATTGACTGTATAATTACTGGAGCTTCTGCAATATAACTGCTGCTGAAGTTTGTATGGTTTCTCTCCCTCTTCTTAGCATCTTGAGTGTCCTCCGATGAAGATAGGTACTCAAAATCTGACATTCTTTAGATACTTCACTTTATTCTCCTTTGTGCTTCAACTGAACACTTACTCTTCTGTTAACAAAGACATTTGTGGTCATGATTCCATAGTTCATATTAGATTAGGGAACAGATTCAATTTCAGTCACTCACGTTCAAGTCAGAACTGACTTCATTGTCACCAGTTGAGTTAATCTGTCTCTGCAGCAGTGTAGCTGATGGCATAATCAGAATGATAATCAATTGCTGAACTGTAGGCAAAATTTTAAGGTTACTTCATAATTGCTTAGTGTTACAAAAGCAGAACACAAGAGCTGGTCCTCACTGGTTAGCAATCCCTTTAGTTCCAAACTGACACCATTGGGAAGCCAGTTTTAAGCTGCTGTTGGAAATATTGCATTGATATTAGAGGGGGGCATGAAAGCAAATTCCTTTATATTCTCAATTTTTGTAGGGGAAGTTGAAGTGGAAAATTGGGGAGGGGGAAGGTGTTTGTGTATAAAAACATAGTGCTATTTCAGTTTCAAATGTGTATTGTAAAAAGACAGCCAACTTTTCAGAGCCAGGTAGAGAAATAGGTGTACTGGAGCCACCTTTCCTGGCAGAGCCTGGCAGATGTGTGAGCTGTTAATGCATGCCCAGGCATGGCCACAGCCGACCAGCAGCATCACCAGTGTCACACTGTGCCAGCATTGCCTGGTACCCATCTCCCCTGCTGCTAAGAAAGTCTGTGGATATGCCGGAACTGTTCTGTGAAATGGCTTCTGTTTACTGGGCACCCTCTGGATAACACAAGGACACCCTTATGCATAAATATTGTATAAGATTCAGAACTAAAATATTAACACCTGCTTAAATCCTGTTCCACATTTGCAAATAGCCTGAATGAGTGAAAAGAGATTTAAACAGGAATTAGCGAGCTATACCAGTGGGGAGGTAGATGCATAGCATCTGGCAAGGCATGGTGTTCGTCTGATCTTCAGCTGGAGAGGACCTCTGTGGGGCTACTTCAGTTTGAACAAATTAAATCAGGTATCTGTGAGGTGTTTTAGGCTCTCCTTTGGTCCCAGTAGCAGAGCACAGGAAAGGCAGTTTAGAACAAAGTCATCTCATCCCTGCCCTTTTACTCACATTTGAGGCAGTGGGAGTAAATACTGCTTTTATCTTTTGTTAGATAGGGATGTGGAAAGTTTTCTAAAAAGTTCCTTTAGTCACTTACTAATTAAACCTAAAAGGGAAGGCATATAATTTCACCATTTGGAAAAAATAAACTGAAATCCAAACAGTTATCCACTTACAATAGACTTTTCTCTACAAAACATGTCCTTTAATTGAAGAGAGTGTTTTGGAAGCCTCAATCCGCAGCTGTTGGGGAATCTGTCTGTTCAGTGGTTCTTTGGAGCTGCAATACTACAGTGCAATAAATAATATGAGTTACAACAAACAAAGAGTTCACAGTTTGAAGGCTTAAAAGACTATTACATAATGCCAAACAAACATGGAGTGATGCCAGTATTATGCTTTCGATATGAATTTTTAGGTCTATAAATGTAGGTAGTATCATGTAAAATAAATTTGATTAAACTGTTTACATTAGGAGGCTGTGCGGACTATAACAATCTCATGTCTACTGCAAGTATATGAATTGTATTTTTTGTGGGTTTATATCTATAGAATTCTTTTCTTGATTGTTATATGGTAAGTCTTTTACATGTATTACAGATTGCACACCAAAGATCAAGCTCAGACACAGAAAAACCCTTCTCAAATATTATTTGACCTTTCTTTGGGTGCCTATGGGGATATCACTTGGAAAAGATAAGTGACTCATTAAAATTCCTGCTGACAGTTGGCAGGCCAGGTGGTCTTGCACAACACAAGAGCAGGGTCTCATATCCTGAGTCTTTAAAGATTGTGCAGGTATAAAGAGTGGCTTACTGGTGCCCTAAATTAAACCAAACTCTTTTCTTTCAGTTTAAACAAGTGCTGTTTGCCTTGTGTTGTTTGTATATGCCCTGCTTTCCCCCTGCAACGTGCCCAATTTACTGTCTATCTTATAGCATGTTTTGGAGCCTTGTAGATATCTTCTTTCATGCTTCTCTTTCTTTTAAAATAAGTAGAGCTTCCAAGCTGTCTTATGGGGGTCCCAATAGGCTGGAATGGCCCACTGCCAGCCCACCATCTAAACCAGTGCTCCCCCCTCACAGTGGATGCTGCTGAATTTTTCTTAGATACATAAAACCTTTTCATAATAAACAACTGCTGATTACCATCACAGTTTCTTCTTCCTCACTTCAGACTGTCACTAACAACTCTCTGTCCAAGACTTCTGCTTCTCTTTGGGCCAGCACACACTATCACCGGTCCAAAACTACCAGCTTCTGTGGGATTTTGGCTTTCATGGAAAAAGTGAAAATGCAGATAATATAGTAATGAAGAAAGGTTGAATTCCTGAATTGAGTATACTTGGTGGAGAGCTGTCTCAATTCACAAATGCATTGAAACCGTGGCTCTGTGATATGTAAAGTAAGCTCTGCATCTTTATTAAAAAGCTCTCTAGTTGAGTGATTAAAGTTATGTCTTTGCTAAAGCCCTTGCTGATTGGAGATGTTTAAATTTTTTAATCCTTCTGAAATGAATGATATTTAAATTCGCTTTATCATTTTTGCCAAATCTAACTAAACCTCCACTGCAATCGTTGCTGTTACTTATGTTGGTGGGAGAGAAGACACAGGCCAATGTCTGTGTTTATATGGGTAGAGCACATATAATTTCTTAGTGTGTCTACTGCCAGCTTTCTTTATTCCAGTTGTACTTGCCTGTTCTTCTGGACATTTTGCTCTCTGTAGTAACCCGCTGCCAAATCTTATAGAACAACATTTCCTTTTATATTAAGAATACTACCAGAACCTTGTAAAGAGGAATTCTGTTCTTGTATCTAGCATTAAGAGTGTGCCGTTAAAGAAACTGCAGTTTGACACATCCAGCAACTCTACTGAGAATGATTTCTTACAGGAAATAATGGCTTTCTGCTGAAATCATTAAAATGAAATTCTTGACTTGTCTCGGGATCTTTGAAGGTACGGAGAGGCAGGCTTGCATAGTTGTGTGCCTGTTAGGCATATCTGCGTGCTGACCTGCTTTCTGAGCAGACCTGAATAAGTTGCTTGCCTGAGAGGGGCTGTACAAAGGCTCATAACTCACTTTCCAGGCAGACAGGAACAGGTACCTGTCTAGGAGACATCCCCTTGTTGATGACCTGCCTCCAAGGCAGATCTGTCTAGTTATCTTTTCTGTCTTTGAAGCAGCTCCATACTGAGTTGCGTCCTTAGCAGACTGAACTACTGCCAGCCTGGGAGGTACTTGGGTTGATTAGCTTCCTTCTAGACAACCCTGAGTAATTATTTACCCAAAACATAATCTTTCCAAAAGGGACATTTAGCATGTGAATTTGTAAATGATGTTCTTAGTTCTGACTGATCAATGTGTCTGATATTCACTGTTAACCTCCCATGTATAAGAAATAGAATAAACATCCCTCTGCCATGTTTAGAAAAATAAAGAAGCCTGTCAAAAAATTCTGCTAATATAGCACAGAGCTCGCACATACTCGTGCTCACTTCTGTGGCAGTAATCTAGCTGCCAAACTTGCTGAAGGGAAGAGAAGAAGGGGAGTGGGGAGACTTTTTTTTTAAATTCAAAATTGCTATTCTGTGCTGAAGAACTAAAGGGAAGGTGGACACTATATTTCAGTGTTCAATCTTAAAAATTACCGTTGTGGTTTAACCCCAGCCAGCAACTAGGCACCACACAGCTACTCGCTCGCTCCCTGCCGTGGTGTCCCCCAGCCAACTCCCCCCAGTTTATATACTGGGCATGGTGTCATATGCTGTGGAATACCCCTTTGGCCAGTTTGGGTCAGCTGTCCTGGCTGTATCCCCTCCCAGCTCCTTGTGCACCCCCAGCCTCTGCTGACAGGACAGTCTGAGAAGCTGAGAAGTCCTTGACTTAGTCCTTGACACTACTCAGCAGCAACTAAAACATCCTTGTGTTATTGACATTATTCTCATCCTAAATACAAACCATAGCACTGTACCAGCTACTGTGAAGAAAATTAACTTTATTCCAGCATAAACCAGGACAATTGCATAGGATCACTATGAGTCAGGGAACCAGTTCTCAGTCACACAGTATTGTACGCACCACATGCTCATTTTTAATCAAAGAAATGCTTTAGTTTACTTGAACAAAAGAAGCAATTGCTACTTAACAGGAAAATACAGTTTCATTCCTTTTCCTTCCCTAGAGAAACTCGGATTGCAGCTCAGACATTAGACATGAGAAAAAAGTGGCATGTATGTCCTCTAGGCCGTAAACCTGCAGTAGTAAAGCCACCTGATAAGGGATAGATCATATATTAAGTATTTCTATGTCTGGGGCAATAGCCTGGCTGCAGCCAATGTGTAGTCACTCTAACAGACATGGAACAAGCCCAGAATTAGGCTCTTATTTTAGTTCTGCTTGTGTTTTGTAGACAAAGCAAGAGTCTTCCTTTAGATATGTTAGTCATGCATACAGTAGGACAAATTCCATGTCTTTGGAAAACATTATGTTAACTTAGGAAGGGCAGCAGGTAATGGTAAGTATTGTAGTACCTATCGGTCCTACTCTATTTCTTCCTTTAGTCTGGACCAGTTCAGCAGCGGACTAATATTTCCTGTCACAGATAACTTCTCCCTCTTCAGTCACCCTAAATCTTTTAGCTGGGGCACTGAAGAGCACTTAAGGGTGGTACAGCTCATCTGAGCAGAGGTGCGTCCATCTTCAGCCAGAGTGCAGGAGTGCTTTGTCAGAGGACAGATATACATACAGGGTGAGCCATTCCCAACTTGTGTCTGGCCCAATAGGTGTTTTCAGTTGTGTCACACACTGGATGCATAGACCATGTCATTTCTGCTGCAGAATTCTGCATGTTGGGTAGGGACTAAGTAGGATTTTCCACCTCTCCTTGCAGGCACTCTGGTGCCTCTGTATGATAGAAAAAACACAATTAAAAGTGACAGTCTTGTACTTGGAATGGAAAGTGGTGAAATTTATATTAGTTCTTTAGTTCTGATCTTAGCTAGTTTCATAGTCTGGAAAGTCTCTCTCTCCTGCCCGAATTAATTTTATCCATTGGGTATAAGGAATAGAAGTTAGGAGCCTGAAGTCATGCTGTGCTATCCAGAAATACAGGTATGATCCCCTTTATTTTTTTTGTCATTTTTCTTCCCCTCAACCTCTTTCACCCCATCCTTATTCCAGAATATTTTGACTAATGATTATAGTTGAAGAAATTGAAATCTGCTCATGGGTATTTCTCAAGCAGACTAAGTTTGTCAGCTAAATTATTCATTGTGTATTAGCTCCTTGGAGGCAAGAACTATAGTTAGTGTGATGGTGACCGGACTGTACCTCTGGGTACTGCTGCAACAGTCAAGATGTAGCGTTGACAACATTCACAGTTTCGAATGGGCACAAATGACAAAGTAGTTTTCTCCAGCACACAGCAGCTCTGTGGAGCTAAAAAGCCCAACCAGCTCAAGAGCAAGGAGTTGGCTGCTGACAGGGAGCAACCGCCCAGTTATGAATAAAAAGTTGCAAGTGGTAAAATGCAGTGAAACTGTGCATAACATTTGGGTGTAGGAGATTTATTAAAATACTGCCTTTGTGGGGAATAGCAGTGTCCAGCCACTTCCCAAGCATGTTATTAATCAAGGTTAATTTGTTGTTTATAGACCAGACTGAGATTCTTGCAAGTCACCAGATGGCTCAGTGCTGTGTGTCACTACCTGGCGTAGCTTTTGATCTGCAGAACTGAAACCATGCTTGTTTGAATCCAGTTTGACTTTCTGCAAGACCTAGAAATGTTTGTAATACAGTGATGTACTGTTACATATGTATCAGTTGTTAATAAGGTGGCAAGTTATTAGTCCAAATATGCTTAAATAATTTTTGAGAAGTGATTGGAAGAGTGCATTTTAAAAAACAAGGTATATTGAAGAAAATGTGCTAACCTCATGTTTTCATCAAAGGCTTTGTAAGGATTATATTTTTATTGGTGTAGTGTCCTTTTCTAATCTCAGCATTGTGGAGCTTACCAAACGTGTTGCAGAAAAATCCTCTGAAGCTTGTCCATGTGTAATTTGAGAAGTAACAGGCACTAAAGAGAAGACCATAGTGGATATGGACAGAAGAGTCACTGAAATTCAGTGACTCTGTTAGAGAACTGAATCTGCAGTAGACATGGGCGAAACCCCTCCAAACCTCTGAACCCTCCAAGTTTTAGTGACTTTGATAAAAAGTAGCACAGATCTGAGCTCACTATAATTTTTAGTTTGAGTTTTGTGATGCTGAAGTCCCTGCTGAGCTTCTGCCAGTACTGTCTGGGTTCTTCATCTCTACCCTGCATAACAGAATACATCCTCACACAGTATGCCATGGTCTCCTATATATGATAAGAATGATGAGTGCAATTACCAGCTGGGAGCAAGGTGGAAAGACCTCAGCTTTTCCTCATTTCATATCCCTTCACTGGATCGAATCAGACACTTAGGGCATTTTAGAAACTCATGTCAGCTTCTTATGCACAGCTTTTTTTACACCTTGTTCAAGGTTACTTTGTGGGGTGTGAACACCCATTCTGGTGCACTGGGTATAGAGTAAATTGCCTGGAAGTGCTATTTTAGACATGAATGGAGAATATTTACTTCTATCCTTTACTCAGGTCAGACTTTTCACAGGAATTATGGTTTCAGGGTGAGCTATGACCTGTTTTTCATTTTTTCCTGGCTGTTTCTTTCAAAAGATGGGTCTGTCTCTGTGCTCCTTTCCAAATGAAATCCCACTGCTCATCCTGGTTTTAAATCAAATCATCATTCCACCCATCTCCTTTTTACCACCTGAGATAAAATAATTTAAATGCTTTGGGAAGGAAAACCAGCTAGTAAACTCAGTGAGAGAAATGCATTAGAGTAAGCATTAGTCCTACAAGATGCAGAACTCCTGAAGTCTAATTTCCTATGGTTCTGTGCCTGTTTTGGAGCTTGGTTATGACTGAGCTCTGATCCATGCTGCAGCTTTTTTCTTGGGAGGGGTGCAAAGTGCATCATTGCTGTCTACACAGTTGTATGGGTATACTGTGTTAGGAATACAGGGCCTTTGAGCCTGCTGCCTCCCTGTTGGGCTTGGTTCAACTACCTGAAAGGTTAAAAAGCTATGGAGTGGACTGCCAGACACAGGCACACAAGCAGGATGTTTGCATACATTTGTTTCCCTGAAAATTCATGCAAAAAGCCTCACACATCTGATCCTGCCAGAACTGCACACTGTCAGTAGGTCCCCAGCATCACTTTAAAACTAGAGGCAAGCTTACTGTACCTTCTCTCCGTTGGTCTGACTGACATCAGTTGTCAGTCTGTCTTTTATCCACATATCCTTGTGTGTCTTAGGGCCTTGAAGCTGCTCCCAGCTGGTTTCTGCATCTTCAGCAGGTGGTTGGTTTTGGACTTGCGGCAACCTGCTCTCTGCAGCGTCTTTTCTTTAAGAGTCAACACATCCTGGTACGATGCGTGGGTCCACTGTTACTGTCGCTGTGCCTTTTGCTGGATTTTAAGCCCACAGCTCACAAAAGCCCCACAGCACAGCGGAAGGCAAACAAACCAAGACATATTTTTCTGCAAAATAATTAAAGCTATCCCTACTTTTAACACAGCATGTAAGGAACCTATTTTCCGCTTACCAGCACTGAGTGTGTCTCTCACAATTACAACATCTCTGAATTACAGGCTCTCTTCTCTTGGTTCATGTCCAGGAGTGTGTCTTGCCCAAAGGCAAGATGGTAGCTTTTGCTCACTCTAAGTTTACTTGTAGATTGGAGAGCATGAGAAAAAATGTGCTACCGGCATGGCCAGCAGCTAAATGTCAAAATTTGGCTCTAAGACAATACTACTTAAACTATTTCTCTAAGTAAGCACTCCTTACACAAGGAGGGATTGAAGGATCAGACTCATAGCGTTGTAAAATCACTCTCTTAGGAATTTTCAAAACTGCCTAGAACATTTTGAATCTAATTCTCCAAACCCTCGGGCAGCTTTGAATATCTCAGCTCTAATATATTGAAATAACAGACACTAATAAAAAAAAAGAGAGGGCAATACTCTGCTATATCTAGACAATCCCCAGTGGGGTTGACAGAGTAACTGTGGGCCATGCTGCAGACTTCTGTCAGCACTTCTCTAGTGATCAGGGTGACACAAAGGGGTGACTCCCACAGAAGCCCAGTGTCTGTGTGTCTGCCACAAAACCTGAACTTTACTGTTATAATGCATTTTTTGTTGGCAGATGTTACTGGTACATCAGCTTTCTCTGTGCCCTGGTTTCACTGGGACAGAATCCTAGGCCAGCTATGGTCTGCAGGCCATCAGCAGCTTGGATTCAAGCAGAGCAGCTGACCCGAGTTGCCTACAGGTGTATCCCATCCCATAAACGTCATGCTCAGTATAAAGGGGGGAGTTTGGTAAGGAGGGGAGGTTGCTTGCTGGGGCTTCTTCTGATTCTGCCCTTGAGGATGGCCTTCCCATTTCTTGTGACCACTGCATGCTTGCTGGGCTGAGTATGCATTTATTTACTTTATACTGGCTTTGGTAGTAGCTTGGCTGTTTTGTTAAATCTGTTTTAATTTCAGCCTGTGAGTCTCCTCCTTTTTGTGATCCCACTTCTTGGCTGGGGAGGAGTCACTGGGTGATGAAGCAGCTGCTCTAGCTTAGCCCCAGATATGGGCTAAACATAGATGCTCCATCAGAGTGGCCTGTGTGCTGGGACTGGTTTCTGTAGTGGGCTGCCGAGGTGCAAAGCTCCCAGTGTAGAGGCAGCCTTGGAGGCAACATACTCAACATTTCATCCTGATCTCTGCATTAGATGTATTCTTACAGGTCTCTTATCGTGCTTGGTCAGATATATTTCCTTAGGAAAATTCTTAAATCATTTCCAAAGATACAGCAGCTTGCTTTTTACCATGTGGCTGTGTGTGCAGAAAGCTGATGTCTGTTGGTGACAGGGTCAGCAAGGCTGTGGTGGCAGAGGCTGGAGCATGGTTCATCCTGGAGCATCAGCCTGGCTGGCTGCACAGCCACCCGGCACATGCTCCACGAGATGGCAGTGCCTTCCTGCTCTTAAACAGCTCTAACTTTAACCTTGCTCTAAGTCAAGTATTTCATCAGCAGAATTTCTTCTGAACAAAGATTGTATTTTTTTCCCTCAAAAAACTGAACAGGGAAGATTGTTTTTATTGTCTCTTGAAAAATACAAGAGCTGTAAAAAGCTGGAGGAAACTT
This sequence comes from Eurystomus gularis, assembly GCA_013400335.1. Lineage (NCBI taxonomy): Eukaryota > Metazoa > Chordata > Aves > Coraciiformes > Coraciidae > Eurystomus > Eurystomus gularis. The sequence continues at coordinate 517,882 of VZZY01004315.1, forward strand.
CAGGGTTTAAAGTGGCAACTTCAAGAGATCTTTCTCCTAGTACATCACCCAGTTCATCACCTTGGGTCTCACCCAGCTGCAAATCATACAGTGGTGTAAAGGAACTGCTGCAGAAACTTCATGAAAGCATCAGGTCACCTGATTATTTGACAAATTCACATTTTTGTAATTGTGATGAGTGTTTCTTTTTGGAAGGAATGTTTTTCACCTAACATCTTATCTTCTTTCTTTTTCTTTCTTTCTTTTTAATTCTGAAATCTCCACGAGGAGATCAGGCAAGCCACTGGTTGAAAACAGAGTGGTGGGATGGTGGGGCCAGGATAAAGAGTGAATTTCTCTTGTGCTATCAGCTGAAGAACACCTTGGAATGCTTGAAATCATATTATTTTATAAACACTGTATTCTAATACTATGCAGGCTAAAAGATCACTTTGTAAATACTTCTTTGTAAGAATTGTGCTTTTAATTCCTTCAGCTGAGAGTCACTTAAGATATAATACAGGAATAAATTTAGTGTTAGTAGGATAAACTACCTGTGCCATCCGTTTTCTCCCGTAGTTAATATTAAACTGATAATGATGGAAATTATTTTGAGTAACTTGCTATTTGAGATACTTGTCATATTAAAAATTACATTTTAATATAATCTCTGCTACCTTACGTGAGCTTACATTCTGCATGTTGTTATAACAAGAGAAAAAAAGTGGAGGAAAAACTCCTTGAAAACAACTTCTGTAAGGTCAGCTGGTAGGTAAAATCTTAATTTACATTACAGACATTGCTTGAGACTCAGAAGGGAATAAATGAAAAATAAAGAAAGCCTGTTCCAGTGCTTGCAGCACACCATAGTGTGCTGAGAGCTGTGAAAGCTGCAAGTCCTGCCCTTTTAGTCATTGGTGGTGTAGTTTTGTACGCAACAGAGTAGGAAATGCTTCTTTATTTCCAAAATGAATTCCAGTCAGAGGTAGGCTAAAAGCACCATTCATTTAGATTAAAGATCCTGAAACTATCATGTTTGCAACCATTTGTCACAGTTTAAGTAGCAGTGCATAAATGTCGTGCTGTTGGTATACAATTTAATCTCTGCTGACAGCAGCTCCATTGCTGAAGTTTCCTCAGCATCTTTTTTTTTTAATAGTTTACATTTCCTATAAACAACTTCTGCTGCTTATGCAGAAGTGGGGCAGCTCTGGAGGTTGCCAGGCCTGAATCTCCTCCACATGGCAGGAGGGGGAAATACGGTAAAACATTGAGGGTGATGTGTGTGGGAGCACCAGTCAAGTGGTGTTTGCGGCTGATGGCATGTGCATCTAGCTAAATGTGTGGGTTCCCATTCTGCAGGAGCACTGGATGTTTTTTGTTTCAGGTCGGAGTAAATTGAGTACATTTTGTTTTGGAGACTCTTCTGGTCTTCACCTCATCTTTGCTTCTGCTCCTTTTACGTACACTGTGCAAACCAGGGGAAAAATACGACGAGCTTGTTTTTTCTTCATGATTTCTGGAATTCTGTTAAAAATTGAGCAATGATTACAATTTTATTAAACACAAATGCTTAACTTCTAGTGGATGTCACTCTTACTGTACTGTTGGCAGAATGTTTATAGCTGTAGGCTTTTACTTGCATTAAAGCATTGGCCCGAAGAGAATAGGTTGTAAATCCTAGTGTCTCATTCCAGTGATAATGTCCTTTATAGACCTTCTTGCTTTGTCTTCTGATTCTCTATGTGCTTGAGACTATGCCCAGCCTGCAGCAGGTGGAGGAAAAAAGGGTGAATTACATACTGTTAAGAAACTTTGCTGAGCTGTTCTGTTGCAACTAGAAGGAGTTTTATGGAAATTTATCTTTAAATAGAGAAAATAAAGGTGTTTCTATATGGAAGACTGCACTGATAGTCAGAAACAGAAGTTGCAGAAGCCTCATTGCTTCCAAACTACTAAACAGATATAAAAATGTTTACAGTCTAAGTGCCTATTTACTAACCAAAGTGAGAAGAGGGTACATCAGAGTTCAGGATACCCTGAAGGAACTGGAGGTCTGCTCTAGTGGGATACTTTTGATACAGCTGAATGTGGCTCCTAAAGATCAGGGTTAATGTGTTTCTTAAGTAGATACTGATGAGAATGGTTCATATCAGTATTTCAGAAAAACTCTGCAGTCAGTGCTGCCAGGCTTCTGCAGTTCTCATCCACAGCTGTTAAAACTCCTGCCATTGCTCTCAGAAAAAGAGCAGATATGCTCGAGTAACCATCGTACCCGCAGAAAAGATGTTTCAACAGTATGGAAACAGAATTGTTCCCAGGTGATACATTTAAGCCCTGTCAGTGCTAAAAAAAATATGATAGTGTCCTGAGTCTGCAGAAGTGCAGGTCTTGAGCTCTCTTGAGCAGAGATCAGCTTAGCTGGAAGCTGCAATGAATAGGTAGCAGTATCCAATTCATGTAGAGGAACAGTATGGACAGAAAGTACAGTTTGAGGCTGGAGTTCAGTGGTAGGAATTAGGAAGCAAGCATTAAGAAATAACAAAGAGATTGGGGTTATGTAAATAGCTTATCCAAAATGCTATTAACTTTAATTTCCAGGAGCACACTTTCTATGAAAGTCTAGATAATGAAAAGCCAATGCTACATCTAGATTCAGCTTGCAGCCTTCTAAAGCATGCTTAATGGAAGACAGCTGTCTGTCTTATAAGAAGTCTGTGCTTTACACTGGTGCTTTGCATCCTTTCTGGGTCATTTGGTTATTCAGCTTACTTTGCAGCACTGATTTTTCATGGTATTGCAGTGCTTTTGCTGTACTGTCTCTGCCACACAACTAGAAATGTTGGACCCTCTCAACACCCATTGCATGAACTGTTTCTGTTTTCACTTCTCCATTTTTATCATGGATCTTCTCTCCCTGGCACCAAATTAAGTCTTCTGTGACTTTTTGCATTTGTGCAGCTGACAGCCAAGCTGGCCCATCTTCCTGCCTCAGCCTTCTGGGCAAGTTCTCACCACCTCAGCCTCGCTACTGGAACAAGTCCTCTTCCACCTCACACAATGTCACGTGTCTTGTGATCCCCTTTGCCAGTCAGCCACCCTTCCCCCATGCCTGAGCAGGGCTAGCATGCCACTTCAGGTTATTTCATGTGGAGAAGCCATTGAGAGGAGAGACAGACCCTGCTGATGAGGAAAAGGCTAAATTAAATGTTTAATGGACCAGTTTTCATCCAAAGGAAACCTCTGGCCCAAATACATTGAGAACCCTTGTTCTCTACTTTCTCGTACAATGCTGTACAGTGACCCTTTCTCAGCTTCCTCCCTCCCTGCTTCTATAACCACTGTCAGGTTGTAGTCACAGTGATTTTTTTTTTTTTTAACATGGTAATTCAGCTGGCATACTTTTTTCCAGTTATCTCTTCCTCCTGTGAATGAAGTCAAGATCCTAGAGCCCTCTCTCCATAAAGGGTTTGGCAGTCAGTGTGAAGAGCTGAAATTTTGAATGCACAATAAACACACTGAATTTCAAGCAAGTCTTATCTCCCTTCAAAAGCTTACCTTTTTTTTTAATTTGAAACATTTCTTCAAGGTCACATCAGACTTAATTTGCCAATATGCAAAGAGTTAATTTAATAATCAAATATGGCATTCTAAAAAAATGCTTAAATATATTATAAGTATGATCACATTTCTCTGAAATGAAAATCAAGACCACTCAGCGTCCTTTTGTCAAACTGATTGTATCTAATTAAAGAAAGAAATCCCAGCCATGCAGCTTTTCTTCCCATTAACATGCACTGCACATGTTACTACCGAATTTAGTACAGAGTGTTCTCTTCCATTGCTCCATCCCTGATGAAACTGCCCTGTTTAGATGAAGTTAAGGGGAATTCAGAGTTAGAAGAAACAGCAATCCACACCCTAATGCACAATGATGTATGATGTGACCATTTATTTCCTTTCCTTAGTAAGTGTATCTGACGATGGAAGCAGATGTGCTGGCCCTTAGCCTCACACCAGTGCTAGCTTAACACTGATTTCTTGGTAAATAGATAAACATGCCTATAAGATTAAGTGACAAATTCACATCAGCACCCAAAGCTCTTTGATCAATACTGCTAATCCATTAAAGATTACAACAAAGAATCTTCTGTTTCTGTCCCTTCATTCTGGTGTTAAATGCAAACTGAAAAATAATGGGCTAAAATCTTTCTGAAATTAAATAAAAAAGGAAAATTACTTTTTGCACATTTTAAAGAGAAAGAATCCTCATTAGTGCATCTGCTGGCCTGGACAGACTGCCTTTGAAAGCAATTTAAGTATAACAAAGTAATTTTCAAATTAAGAAAGGAGTGGCAGGTATATGAAATGAAGATGTAGCAGGGGCAGCCACAGAGCCAGACCCATGCTCCCATTCATCTCCTGGATCTGACAAGGGTTCATTTGACCAAATGGCAACTGCACCTGAAGGAGAGCAGGCAACAGCTGAATTAAAACAAAGGCAAATGCCTGTTGATAACTTAGCATAGGATTCGAATTCTATTTAAGTCAGTGGGAATTTTTCTCTTGACTTAAATTGCCCAAATATGGCCTTCATTGCTTTGAATAAATGAGTTTATGACTCAGCATTTCCTCTTTCTGAGTGGAAAGAGCCCCTGTGAGAAGCTTCATCAGGGTGACTGAATTACAAACCAACAGGATTGTCTTATATTTTATTTAATGTGTGATAGTATGCTTGGAGAGTCAGGTTCTGCAGAGATGAAATTTTGAAGGATGTTTCCTAACAATGCGAAGGTGACCCAAGGATGTGTCCCCTACCATCTGTGACCTGTTAAACAGTTTTGAAAACACACCTGAATACTGAAAAATTTGCTTACTGCTTTTGATTCACTTGCCTCTGATTTCCTTTTGTGTTCTTAGTTATATTTTCCTGCCCTCCTCTGCCATAGTCTTTTGCGTCTTGTAATCAAAAACTGGTGAGAGAAATGTAACTTTCTATCAACATTCTCAATGAAACGACATTTTAAAAGGTAGCACTCAATGAACCTTTGAGCCTTTGTGGTTGTTAGATCAAGGTCATAATGAGTTGGTATGTTTGCTTACTACAATATATAGGAGCTTAATGGCAGCTGCAATCATCTACTTTCACTCTGTGGCTCTTTGAGAGTTATTTGCTTGGTTACATGAGGTGTCAACAATAATACAGACAGGGATGAAACCTGGAGAAATTAACATAAATAGCATCAATGTGCCAGTTTCTTTAGAATTTCATTTGATTGCTATCAATATTTTCATCATTACCACCGCAACGTAATTTCAGCACTGAAAATTAATTTCATCTAAACATGCTGTCCTGCTCAATCAGTGATGGAGGGTTCATCCAGTCACTCCCTCCTCTCCACTTTTCCCCATCTATTATGCTATCTGCTGTTTACAGCTTGTTCTCTGGACTTTCACACCCCCGATATTTGAAAAAGATGGAAAAATGCCATGGTATTGCATTTAGGCTGTTAACTCCACTCCCTTGGGTTGTGAGAACATGAAAATTACGTTGTGAGAGAAGTCTTGGCTAATGTAGGAGAAAATATCACTAAATGCTGAATCTGAAATCAAAGTGTAGGTGCCATTCAAAACTATTAAATTCACTCTTTGATCTTTAGGCATGTTGTTTTATGACTGCTAGCTTGTGAACACTGCTGTATGTCTTGGGGTTTTGTTGCTTTCCTTTTTCACCTCCCTGTTGAACATTTACAATAGTTAGAGGTTTCTGCAGTGGAGAGACTGGCAATTTCACAGGGTTCCTGTGGGAAGTCACAGTAGGGTGGACACCACAGGCGAATGATAACATTGATACCTTCTCTTAATACAGTTTAATCCAGTTTCTGAGTGGAATTCTGTATCCTGGAGGGAGAAGGAGAAGAGAGCACAGAATGGGTGATAAAGTTCATAGCTTCCAACTCTGGGGGCAGAAGGGATGGAAGTAGCCCTGGTCTGAATGCAGGGGCTGTACAGTTAACAGGATTTGCTTGTATCCCTTGCCTGGGAGCAGACATGCATTCGAGGTCTCCTCTCTCTGCCCAGTACATCCATTCCTCTATCTCTGAACTATTTTGCATGATTATAGTGTCTGTCTGACTATTTGGAGTGAGTTCCATCATGTGAAGCGATAGGACAAGGGGTAAAGGGCTCAAAATGAAAGAGGGTAGATTTAGATTGGAAGTTAGAAGGAAATTCTTTGCTCTGAGTGTGGTGAGACACCAGAGCAGATTGCCCAGGGGGGTTGTGGATGCTCTATCCCTGGACATGTTCAAGTCCAGGTTGGATGGGGCCTTGTGCAACCTGGTCTAGTGGGAGGTGTCCCTGCCATGGCAGGGGGGTTGGAATTAGGCGATCTTTGAGATCTCTTCCAAGCCAAACCATTCTATGATTCTATGAAGTGAAATATGTAGGAAGGAGGTAGGGGAACAGAGAAGAAGAAGAAAAAAACAGGCAAGAAATGTAAAATAAGGAGCTGAAAAAAGGTCACTATAGAAATACTTGAACAGAGTGGTCCTGTTTATATCTGTGAGTTGCAGCTGCAGAGTCCTAATAGTAGCAGTGGGAAGAGGAAGATCAGAAGACACTGCTCTGGTAGAAGGCTGGACTGTTGTAGCCTGGTGGAGAGAGGAATAGGCAGCTGTCATAGGCTGCTAGAGGTTGATTTAGAGCCAAAGGGTGGGGCAGCCGTAACAAGGTACACAAGAGAGCAATGGACATCAAGGTTAGATGACATCTACCTGGAGGCTGAAGGTGAAGCCAAGCAGTAACAGTATATGCCTTGATCTCTGCTATTTTAAGCCCATTTGTCTAAGTGCTGTATACCTTTTAGCAAAATAAATCATACTTTGGGAGAATTTTTCTGCATCATGGCCTTATAGCAATGCCTGCCATTCACAAGAAAAACCTCTGTTGGCGTTAAATCTGTCAGGCTGTGGCAGCAATTGTCAGCCAAGGGGATATGATTTAGAGACCTATGTCAGAGGGGTCCTGGGATCCTATGTCAAACAAACAGCTCCAAGCAGATAGCTAAGAGAGATGCTGTCAAGGGTCTCTCTGAGAAGGGGCAAGTGCTACAAGTACAGGACTTTCCTGACTCTAGTTTTAGGGACATGGTTTAGCAGTGGACTTGCTAGAGTTCGGTTAATGGTTGGACACAATGATATTGAAGGTCTTTTCCAACTTAAATGATTCTGTGATTCTATCATTTGTCTGTGTTATTTTGAACAAACTGCTAACCCAGGCAGCCCCAGCAAGATGATTTTGACACCTAGGATATGATGTAGGGAGAGCTAGAAGTCTGTCTTCAAGAAATTCAGTGTTCAGGTATGTCTGCAAACCCTGCAAGAGGTCTAAATCCATTTGGATTCTGTGCTTTGAATGGCAGCTGCTGTGTATTCATCAGCTGGACGTTCTTTCCAGTCTTTCTTTGTGCATGGTAGGAGATGCTCAGATGAACATTACGCACCAAGGGAGCATCTCATCTTTTCTACAGATTTTTCGTCCTGAAAGCTTCAGTATCTTTTTACTCTTTGTTTCTAGAGGGAGTTCTGATTATTTCTGAGTGATAACAGTTCTGATTATTTCTGAGTGATAAGAGTACTTAGACAACTGTGTGCTGATAGAATAGAGATAACCAAGAAAATGGAGTTGGTAAATACATGTAGTATACGTTGCTGCCTTTCATGTTCTTTTGGCTATGTGAGAGGTGGACCTTAACATTTCTCTGCCTGGATTGACCCATTACAAGGGCAGTCATTATGTTCCCTCCTTTGCTTCTCTGTCAATTTAGCATACCTCTAATTACAACCAGGAACCATTTACATTTCATCTGTACATCCTAGTTTGAATTCCACCCAGTAATGTTAGTTTCATTTATGTACAACTGACCTTGCCCAAAACTATACTATGTTAAGAAAAAACCGAAAAGTTTAAAGTTGAGCAAGTCAAGCACTTAGAAGTCCCAGGATCAAAGTAATCTACAAAACTTTAAATTACCATTTCCAGAGTTCCAGATGACCTTTGCTTTGTTCAGCATAGAGTTCCTATTGAACAAGTAGCGCGCATTTCTTACAGTCATTGTTCTTCTGCTGTTTACTGAGTGCTACTGAAACCTTGCATCAACAAATTAAAAAAACAGTCTCCTAGTGCTTTTGTGTGGTGCTTTCAGTGTTGTATCTTGCTGATTTGCAATTGTTTGTGAGTTAATTAGCAGGGCACCTCTGCAAGGTGAGGCAGTGTTGGCCCCTGTGTGAATATGAACTAGGGCATAGATTAAAAGTGAGTACTAATACTGCAAATCCAGTTTGAAATGACTGATACCTAGTTTTGCAAAGAAATGTCTTCTGCAGCATGTTATATGTTCAAACTACATTTTCTGTTGAGCTCAGTTACAGATGTGAGCATTCACCTTGTCTGCAAATCAAACCCCAGGTGTCTATGCTTGAATTCACGACCTCATCTTCTGGCTGAGGTGGAGCTTTTGTCTTTAAAAATTAATACGATCATATACATAGAAGTTATATCAGGAGCTGTATGTCTAAGGGAGCTAAGCTAAACTTGTGTGCAGGTCTCACTTGGCCATTTTTATTTTGACATAACTACTTTTCACATAGTTTCTTGTAGTAGAATTCTCGAAGGTCTGTTTGTGTACAGTACATATAATTTATATATTAAAAATGACATGTGTACATACATATAAACCACATATGCATAGACACAATTCCATTCCTCTGCATCCCAGCCCAGCCTGGTTTTGACCTTTTTTTCTCTTGGTCAAGGTGGGAGCACTAATTGTAAAAAAGTGGTAAATGGACTGTGATGCTAATTGACATGAGTATTTGTCTTCTCAAAGGATCAGCTGCATGGAAGAACGCATTGAGTATTTACTGTGTTGACACGGCTCAAGGTTTGCTCAAGAGCGTTGAAGGTACTCTGTGGATCAGACACATGCAAACTCTACTCAGACTGAAGGAGCTGTGAGGATATCAGGCATAGAGACAAGAAATTAGCTATGAAATTCTAGTGGGTTTCTAACTGAGCAAATATTTTCAGAGACTGAAAATGTGACCAGATTAGAATAGTTTAATGTGATGGCAACAGGGTTTTCCTTCTGTGTGATTTGTCCCTCTGCTAAAAATTCAGGTCTCTGCTTCTGAGCATGAAAGTACTAGGTAAGGCTGTCCCAAATGTTAACATGCACAAAGCAGATTTTCACCAGCCCTCATTCCAAAAAAATGGCTCAGCTGCTTTACTCAAGACAAAGAAAACCCAACAAAGATCCAAAATTAAATGTCCTATTTGGAAAATTTTAGTTGTTACACTGAGAGAGATTTATTTGCAAGGAAAAAGTAGACCTTGAATAGAAAATGCTAAATTCAGTAACTGTGAAGCCAAGGTAGAGACCTTCCTCTGAGTCAGATACACTTTTTTTTTAGGTCATATTTAAATACTCCAGTAATATGCAAAAATTGCAAATGTGCCAGATTTCCTCCTACTTTTTCCCAGCAAATAAAAGACTTTCACCTATCTGTCCCATAAGCTTCTGAGAGATTTTTATTTCCTCTTGAATTTAGCTTCGATTAAAGCTGCTCAGCACAGCAGTGAATCGTGCCAGAAGACAGCCTAGAGTTCTTACTGGTGTGCTGGACTTTCCACACCACATTCACAATTCTGCTGACCTCAGGCTGGTCAGGCCACTATTTTCAACCTTAGCTTCTCCAAACTTTTATTAAACATGGATGTGTTGAAGCATGACCTTTTCTTTGCCTTTTTCCTCTGATCTTGCATAATTCTTTCCCCAGCCATCTGAAAGCTGTTTTCTTTGTATGTAGTACTTAAGGCCATTTTCTTTCGTGACCTACCTACATGTCCAGAGAAAAATACAAATTAACATTAACTAATTTTACATTCTCCCCTTGCGTCACTTTTATGGAGTTTCTTCCCTTTTAATTGGGAATGTGGGGTGTAAAGGGCTAATTCTGTGAAGTCTGGCATTTCCCAGCTCTCTTGTGTTTGAAGAAGTGCACAATGCTTTGCAGAACCTTCACTCAGGTCTGGATTCAGCCATTAGATTACTGAATAGTCTTCAAAAGATAACTGCAAAAATCTCATTACTTCAAACTCTTCAATGAGGCAGTAGGAAATATACCACATGAAGCAATCCTGCATTATTTAAATGCCCTAAGATAAATCCTCTTTTTCTGTAATAGCATCTTTGGTCTCCCTTCTTCCTGTAGTCAGGCCACAAAAAAAAAATTATATTTTGTAGCATACATTTGTACATGGTGCTGTCATTCAGTTATTTCTTTTCTGGGTGAAAACCACTTTCCCTATTTTTCCCCCCTACTTTCCAAAAGAAAAATTGAGCTTCTAGGAACGTAATGTGCAGACTTCACTGTTACATCCTGCAAAATTGAGATTGGTTAATGGAACTAGAAAAGAAAGGGGTTTTATTTTTTATATTATGGTCAAACTTAGGCAATTTTAGATAGTCATTTGTGGTCTAGCAAATGCAGGGAACTAAATCTAGAGTGAATGCCAGAAGCAGCAATTGCATTTCCTTTTTCCTAAATGAATTCTTTGATATTAGGTTCGAATATTAGGTTCTGATACAGGTTCAAATTCAGAAACCAAACTACTAGGTCTCTGAAATCCAGATACTTGGGACGTTAAAATGGTGAACTTATGTAAATATGAAAACTATATTTTTAATGTTCATGCCAGCCAAATAGTGTGAGATGCTATACAGTTTAATTCCTTCCTTTATAAAAATAAGAGAACAGTAGGACTGGGATTTTTTTAAATCTTTTTTTTTTTCCACTCTCAAATTGGTGAATAGTGAAAAATTTGCTTAGAGGAAAGAATGGCAAATTTCCATAATTTTGATGGATTTTTGAAAAAAAGATGTGTGAATGAAAAAGTTCCCATTGTGGAAAATATTTCTGCAACTTACCCATACTGGCTGTTTCCACCTCCACTAGGAACCAAATAATTAGTTCACAGAAAAACTCAATGGGAAAATATTTTAAAACTAGATGGTTGGTGCTTGGCAACAAACAGAAAATTAAACTTCAGTAACTCATGGGGAGCTACTGTTTGTGTTGCAGAGATTAGAGGCAATACTGGTATGTGTGTGTGTGTGTATAGCATAAATGTATGATGTTTTTCAGCTGATTTGTATTGGAAGACTGCCATGTGTAAGCACCGAAGTCTGATATAAATGCATTCTGTGTTACCAGTATAAAGAAGGCTTTGACGTGATGATGCCAACCAACATGCCTGCTGTACTCGATACAGGAACGTAGGGTGTCTGAAACAAGCTGAGGAAACAGTCCAGAGAGACTGCGTTTGCTTGCTAGTTTTAATTAGCCATTCTCCCTTCTCTGTTCTCATGCAGGATTTTCATCCTTCAAATAGATTTAAAAAATTTATAATGTTTACTGCTTGTTCGTGTTGCAGGCCATTTGATATTTTTATCATGTTTTTATTGTCTTGCTGGAAAAAAATGATATTCCATCTTAAGTCCCTTACTACCTTAGTCTCTCTTAGTCCAAGTTGCTTGGTCATTTTTTATATATGTCATAGTAGGTCACATATCCTTCGTAGCATTTTCCTTCTCTACTCCCCTTAGAACTTCTTAATGCCTCAAAGAATTTGCTGCTTTATTTCTTCATAAAGAATACCGGCCTTATTTCAATACTAAATCACTAGGCTACTGAATTCAGTGAATAACTTGTATTCCGTGTGTTGTACCATCTCTATTTCTATACATTCTTTGTGTAAAAATGTGGCAGTTCAGATTTGTCAATATGAAGAATTAAGGGTTCTTCTGCTAAAATTCCTTTTAAAAAGGGAAATTATATGACATATCTTGACAATTCTTTCACATTTAAAAATCTGTCTCTATATTCTTAATTAAATCACTCTAGAATTTGTGCTTTTAGTTTATATTCCCTGGAGCCAAAGAGGTTTTAATGTAGATGTAGAATTTTCTTTAATTTTGTGAGGTTCCATGTTAGCCGTCATTGCTCGTTGACTTATGCCTGACTTGTTTCAGCTCCCTAAAGGTATACTGATAGTTAGTTAGTGCCAGTTAAAACTTCTTATCCACTTCGCTTAAATTTGTGGGCAGATCACGTTATGCCTTTGTGTGTTGTGTGCGTGCTGTTGTGCGCATGATGTGTGTTTTCCTCATTTCATGACAGATGATCTTTATGTTCCTGTTTCCATTATGTTATTTTGAGGCATGGCAAAACTTTTCAGTTCTTAAGAACCATTGTTGTAGTGTGATAATAACTACAAACCTAGGCTGAGGATGAGCCTGCACTGTGCTGGATACTGTGTAAGCTTACACCAAGAGTTAGTCATTTCAGGTTGAAAATTCTTTGAGATTAACAACTCAGATGCGAAAGAGGCTGTATTTAAAATTATTATCCTCTTTTTATGAATGAGGGAAACTGAAACATTCAGAAAAGTGAGTGATTTGCCCAAGGTCAGAAAGGAAACCAGAGCTGCTGTCTCCTCTCCCTAGCTGCAGTTTCAGCGACCTGAATGCACATTCATCCTTCATGTGAGTTCTCAAGCGTGGTTCTTTGGTGCTTCAGGCACTTTTCCTAAATAAGAATTTTGTGGATTTTTTTTTTCTTCCCCAGTTTGTTTTGGAGAAGTAAATAGACAGTAAAATTAAAGAAGATGGAATGCAAATTATTTTCCGTAAAATGAGTGTGGGAGAAGCAGATGGAAATATAAAAACATTCTGGCTTTGATTTCATGATGATCTATAACCTTTTCCTTTTAAGAGTTTCAGAAGATGATGAAATTGAAGCACAGATAAAAGAATGTGAAATTCTGCAGTGCAAAAGTACTGGAGTTAGCTAATTTCAGAAGAAACACTTTATAGGGGTAGACTCAGTTTAGCAAATGAAGAATGTCTGTGTATATAATTTGAAAATGGACTTTCACTTCCCAAATTTTTTTTTTCCTAGTCATATTATACTTGTGAGGTGGGAATGATAGACCAGAAAAGAGCCTGTTTTGCCCATGTTGATGGACAGTGTGAACGAGAATTTGACTGAGTTCAGTGCCCTTGGTACTCTAGTCTGTCTTTTCTATCTCTATTCCCCCAACAATTTTCCTTTTTTATCCAGAAAAGGTCTGAAAAGGAGGTACTGGTAGTGCTAGGATGTAATGTGGAAGAGCAAGAAGTGTGTCTGGAGGGGGTAACAGTGGTTCCTCAGGTTTTGCTGGTGGTTGGGTCTGATAAGTAATGGTAGCATTGCTGATGGCCTCCTCTTCAGTTTTTCCTGTTAACAGCTCTGACCCCTGAGAATGAGGAGGTCTGTGCTGATTTCCAGAAGACTTCTTGGGCCTTGAGTCAGTGCAAGACACCATTTCTTGTGTTCGATCTCCTAATTGTGAGCAAAATGACAGCAGCCTGTGAACTACTCCATGTGATCAGGCCGTTTGCTCACCCACCAATGTTGTAGGGGTCCCTTGGTTGCCTTGTGGTATTGAGGTGTGTGACCATGTTATGGGTGCCCCTTTTTTAGCCTTTCTGTGCTATGGCTTCATTTAGGATTCCTTGTTAGTAAGAAATCAGTCTACACATTGTTCCTTTTAATGTTGGGTTGTTTTTTTCCTCTATCCCAATTAGTTTGTAAATTGAAGTCTCTTGTTACTGCTAATGTGCTCATTTAATCTTTTTAATTTCTCTTATCACTTCTGCATATTTTGGGGGAATTGGGCAGATTGCAGTAATTCATATTAGCAACATGATCTACTTAGTCACGTGAACAATTCAGCCTTAAAATAATTTACCTCTAAAAGTTATGTAAAAGTGTAACTGAGATAAGTGCTTGATTCTGATTCAGTTAAATTCAATAAACAGCTATTTATGCAAATTCAGTTAACCTTACCATTTGGACAGCCAATTAACAACAAGATTGATATGTGAAAAATTCATGTGCAAAGTCATTAGACTTCAAAATGCCTTACAGAGAGGGCTGTAACATATTTCATTTTTACAGATGGAAAGGAGAGGATTCAGGACTGAGGTGATTTACTCATTAACCTGTGAACCACTGACAGGACTGAGAATGGGCATATACTGAGCCTTGCAGGCCCCATCACTTGTTCTGATAGTGACAACATCTAACTTCAGCTGAAATCTTGCCTCAATTACTTAGATAATGCTAGAAATACTCTGGGCAATTATATGTAATTAATATAATATATACACAAGTGTTTAAGAGATGGAATTACTCATGTGTATGTTATGAAATTGTATGTATCACATAAGTTATTATTCAGGATATTAAAAAAAATATGGTATGAGGATATTTATTTTTTTATTTTAATAATCTGTATAATGTGCTTTTTAACTTTTTAATTTTTAGAATTTTGAGGGTCTAGACACATCCTATGTAGGGAAAAAATACTCATAAGGGTTCTTTATCTCAACACTGTGGGCAGAGCCAGGGGACATTGTTAGCTTGTGGAGCTAGTTTAGGTGTCAGAGAAACGGCGTCAAACTTCAAATTCCACTAAATCATACAGAAACTGTAAGTGTGGTATAAATGAATTTGGAACTGGGTGAGAAAATATGGTTTCATCATAAATCAAGTGATATTTCAGGTGAAACAAAAAATAAATGTACAGGCAGTATATTGTAATTGAGTCACGTTCCAAAAATATTAAAAAGCTTCAAAGTGAGTAATTGTTTCCTCTTGTGAGTTCCTTTCCAGCATTAAGAGAACGTGTGTAATATTGATGTATTGCATCAGTCACCTGGAATGCTCCTTACTGCCGGAGTAAACAGAGTCACTTTAATATTTTTGAAGGTTTCTCTACACTGTAAGAAGCATCATGGGAGCTTATTAAGTTCATTAGAATACTGAAGAAATGATAACAGCAGTTCTAAGTATCTCTTTCCTACAAAACAAGTTTTGTTATTTTTGAGAGGAAAGTTGTAGGCAGCAAGCACTGGGAAGAGACTCATGCTAGATGAAATAAGCACGAAAAAAAGTAACAGCTATTGTTGTTTACAGTTGTGGAATCTTTTGGGAAGCTTTTGAGTTTAGGGAGTTTGTGTGTTTTCACTCTTAAAGCTTCATTTTTTTCACATCATATGAAGAAATATCTAGCAAGGGATAAAACACTAAAATAAAGTTCTGGTAACAATATGCAGCTTTCACATATCTCAGCAGAGAAGATGTCAGGGTATCTGGGGCATCTGTTGATCTGACAAGTTGTATTATATACAAACAAAATACAGACCTTAAAGTACTGTGCGTCTCTCCTCCACTAAGAGTACTGTCTGAAGTTGATGCTTCTTGTCTTCAGACAATGGTAATGCAAAGAGTTATGCTGGTCCAGAGCACCATCTTATTTTATTCAGCAGCTGGAATCCAAGATGAAAGCCTGATTGTGTGGATGCACAAGAAAGCCTTCAGATAAGAGAGTGGTCCTGCTGGAATCAGCCTGGATGTGAGAAGCTGGATTAAGATTTGAGTCAAAGATGATGCGCATGTGGTGAGCACATGAGGATAAAGCTTGTATCTGTGTTGGAGTAAGGATCCTCTGGACCCGATTCAAAAACTTCTTGGCCTTTGACTGACTGCTTGGTGTGTAGAGGATGCAAGAGAGAGAGTACCTCGGTAGACCTATCTAAGTGGAGCAGTAGTTCTGTGAAACATTAGCCTGAAGGCAATTACTGAGTTTGTTTTTGATGGCATTATCCAAGTAGTGAGCTAGGAGCAAAACTGGTGACAATGGATGCAACTATGTGGAATTACCTAGGAAGCTGGAAGAGGGGTAGAAAGGCTTATTTAGAAAGTGAAGGAGAAGGAATGAAAGTTGGGAGGTGTCAAGGTCACAGGTGAATCAAAGGAAGACCAAAATCAAAGTGAAAGACTGGTTGCAGGAGAGGGTCCTTCAAAAGAAGGAATAGAAGAATTGAGGCTTAATGGCTTGTTAGAGTCTACTTTAAAGTTAAGTCAGTGGTAGCTAAAAGCTGGATTGATCTGAATCTAGATCTGGATCTTTGAGAGGAGAAAAGAACAACTTTAATCAACTGTTGTGGACAAGAAATTAAACAAACTTAGAAAAATGATTAAATGAGAAGCAATGGGGCTAGCAAAAACAACTCTCACAAGTTTGTAGTGAGAGGGGGTGACTACTGCATAGTAATGGCTTGAAGAAAAGAAATGCCTTCTTTACTTCATCTCAGGAGCTAGGATGGGCAAGCAGCTAAATCAGAAGAGTAACAGAGAAACTTATGCACCTCTGGCATGGGAAGAGGAGAGTCTTGAGCCTGGTTCTACAAAATGAAATATAGTGCCAGCAGAGTTATAGGAATCTGTCCTTCTCCCAGTTCGTCCTCTCTGCTAAGGGACATTTAAAAATTGTTGCAGTTGATAGGGAGGCCCAAAGGTGCGAATTATTGTTAAAACAAGGAAGAATCAGTGTAATACACTGAATATAGAGTAATATCAATAGTAGAATACTTGAGCAGGAGCAGTAACAGAACAGACCATAGCATGAGACAGAAGTTGATTGGCTCATGTAGAAGCTTATGCATCACGGTTACCTTCAACCACAGAAGGTAGGATTTTGACCCTCTGATCTTCTTTACTTCATCCTCAATTTCTGAGCTGCTGTTGTGGTTCTTAAAGAAGTTGTGGAACCCAGAAGTGGCTGTGGCTCAGAGCCCTCCCAACCACCCATTTTGTCTTTGGGCACCCAGGATTTCTAGTCCTTGCAAGGGATTTCCAAGTACCTAATTACACTGGCTTTGTTTTTTTTTTTACTCCTTTTTGCTTGTTTGATTTTTGTTTTGTTTTTTTTTAATGGCATTGTTCCTCTTCCGAGGAGATAGGAAGCAAACTAAGGTGTGTCCTGTTGTGCCTAGCTAGAAAGGAAATCTTTCTCATTCAGTCATCCTTTACATAAATGTTTTGAGTCCTTGTCGGAATGATGTATTCCCAAACGGCACCGGTACTAATGTGAGTATTGAATTCTGAATAGATTTTTATGACATCTATATCAGAGTTTTCAAGATCAGTAGAGAAAGTATTTCTTCCAACTGCAATTTGGTGAAAAGCATTAAATGCCCCAAATAGCTGTTGATTTCAGATGCTGTTGTAGTTACAGGTATTAGAAAAGACAAAACAGGTAAAGTAAAATGTTTCCTTAGTTTCATGTGTATGTGCTCGTTCCTCTGTGAGATTTAAATAGCAGTGATTCTCTCTCAAATAGCTTTCAGAATTTAAAAAAAAAATAATAACAATCCTTTGGAAATCTCTAATCATTGAATTTGGCTGACTGCAGAAGAATTTTCTGAGCAGTTCTGACAGTAGATTTACAAGTCTCTGATGCAGGGTTAAAACAAAGACTTACTGATAGTGCAGAGGCTTTTATTTCTGTCTGCAAAATGGCACAGAACAAATTGAAAGATGCCTTCACAGTAAGACATTTTGTTCTTTGATTTCAGCTTTGATTCTCTTCAAACATGCAGCATTAGCACCTTCATTTAGATGTTCTCAGTATGAACAGAAAATAGATTACTTTGGAGGTGTCCTGTGAAAAAGCATAGAGCCATGTGAGAGAAGGCTGGTTTTGTTATTTATTCTCAGTTTGGCTCCCTGAACAGTGAAATGCTAGTGTGCTTGAAAGACAGGTGGTTCTAGTGTAAGAATGATATGATGTATTAATTACTAGTGGAACATAGTGTTGGGATGCATTAATGGAAGAAGTTTGTTTGTAAAAGACAGATAAGTTTTCTGAGTGGATTCATTTTTTGTCTCCGTGCCTCAGTTTTCTTATCTGTAAAAGGAGATCCCATACATTAGCTGTTTTTTGAGATTCTTGAGTAATGTGCTATAAAAATGCAAATTTTTAATTTTTTTTCACTTATGGTTTTAAAATTCCTTAAAGCAGTCATTAAGATATCCATTTTAATTTCCCTTTGACTTTTAATTCAAAGCAAAATAATCATTCACAAGATGGTAGTATATGAGGTCAGTTAAGTTCCCTTTATAGTCTGCATAATTCATTTCCAGAATAGCTGAGTCAACCATTTATAATAGTCTTTAAAGTTCTTAGTAATAAGCCAGAAAGCCAGTCTTCAGAAAGGTCAAGAAGACCAAAACATGATCTTTCCCTGACTAGTAGCTGCTCTTGATAAATCTCTTTTCATTTGTAATTTATTGTTGGCACTTGGTGTGCCTCTACAATTCCAAGGCTTCTTGTGTGCTCAGAATAAGTTGTTTTTTTCTTCAGTTTAGACTGCCAACCCAAGTGTCAATGTTATAGTCAAGTAATAAAGGAATTGGGACAATTTGGTTTGATCACCTGAATTACGTAAATACCTGAAGAACAAGTAAACAGTCACCACTAGATCTATCTGCAGTAATAAATAAGTGATAGATAATATCACTTATCTGTGATTACAGCATGTGGGCTACTGACCTTGACAGATCAGCAGCCTGGTATGGCACCAGTAAAGTTCCACTATCAAAACTGATGTATAATCTCAGTTGCCATGCACAGATATGAGAAAAATGTACCAGAATCCATATGGTGCTATACTACTATGCTGTATAGAATAGTGCTGTGAAGCTCCTATGTCATACATTTTTATTGGATTTTATATTTTACTTAATACACTGATAGCACATAACAAATAGTAGCAAAGTAACACCTGTGGAGATACTATTTTTTATTAGTACAAATAAATATATTCAATCAGGCATAAGCTTCATTTATTTGAGAGACAAAGATTTATGACTTTATTTTTTGGTCATTTAAGTAAATAATATTCTGTGTGGCTCAATCTTCTATGAAACACTTCTTTATGAATTGCTAGAAAGAAAGAAAAGAAAGAAGAAATTAAGTAAAATTCCATTTTTAAATAACAGTAAAATGGTGACACAAATTAAAGTCATAGCAGCATGAAGAAAGTACAACCTGCCAGGATAAATTTCAGTGTCCTAATTTTGATTATTTATCGTACTATCTAAATGCTGAACATAGTTTTGTAAATTTCAACTGGGATTTAAATTTTTAGAAGACAGAGTTACTGGGAAGATAAAATATAGTATAATTTTTCTTGCTCGTCTGCTGACAAGCTGCACAAACTTTAAAACTATGTTATTTTATCAGAACACATTTAAGCAATGAAACACAGTGGGTGGTATTGTTATGGTAAGATAATCATCCCATGAGGTGTACTAAGACAGTGTGTCTGATTACCTCAATCCTGTTGGGATGCAATTATTTCATGGTCACAGTATACTTGCAACTGCTTTGTTGGTGTTATCAAATTTCTTTTAGCTTTATATCTAAACATATTAAACAATGACTTTGTCAACTTTGAGGTCTGTTGAGATTAACCTATCTTTTCATGATGTTTAACTGGCAGTTGGAATATTTTTTTCCATGTGTGGTTTCAATTTCCTTGTAAGATTCTAGCAGAATTGCAAGCAGAATGTTAGAAGGTTCAGATCCATCTGAATGAAGCTGCCAAGCACAAAGGGTTTTATGAAATGCATTAGAACTAGAAAAGCAGGCTGGCTGGCTGGCAGGGATTCCAAGAAAATTAAGAATAGGTCTGTACTGAAGTCACGTCACGTCTGCAAGCCTCTGATTTTTCAGTACAGGGTAAGATACATGAATGAGTCTGAATTATGGAAGCTCACCAGGAAAGGCAGTGTGGAGGTCCTCGCAAGGCTATATTGATAGGTTCAAGAGAAAATGCAGCTCCATGCAGGCTAGTTTATCTTGCTCTTTGGGTATTGCAGTCTGTACTGAGCTTCTTGCTACTGGAGCAGCCAGCAAGGGTTTACAAGACAGCTGGATGAAAGCTAGCTTTTGTGCCTTGGCTGCAAGGTAGACATGCCGTCAGCTCCTGTTTGTATAAACACTTGCTAGATGTTCAAACATCTATAATTGCCTGATCAAAGTCTGAGGTGTTCAAGCTTTTCCACTTTCCTTTAGATGTATGTCTCAGGTCAGCACAGTGATGTACAGAGAGAAAGCACAGGAGGATGGGAGAAACACTTCAGTCTGAATGCTGATCTCCACTTCAGCGTTTGTTTTTCCTGGCTTATGAAGGTGGTTTTGATGTCTTCAGCCAAACTGGCTACATGAAGGGAAGCTGCCCAAATAGTGGTTACTCAGACTAGTTCCCTAACTTTTAACTAGAAGTGATGCATAGTAGAAATTCAGAGTAAAACTTCCATTTCTCTTGCTATCTTCAGTCTTCATTAGTCATCAAATCAAGATAATGAATTCAAGGGATATTTGGTGTTTTACCTGATACATGTGATCTGAGGGTGTTCTTGGACCACAGGGCAGATATTTCACAGCCATGCTGTCTTGCTTGAAGGTTTGCAAGCGCATGCCATGGCTCTCCTCCTGCATATATGCCTGGCTGTCCTGTCCAGAGAAATCAAAACACAAGAAGAGCAGAGCTCTAACCTGAATGCTGAACTGAAAAGGTGAGTTGTGGAGTAGAAGCATTCCCTGTCTTCTATCTCAGCCAAAGACACTACAGCTCTGAAGTCTTTCTTGGTACTTTATAAAACTGAAAAATGGATCTAGGACTTAAAATGGATTGAGCTGAATTTTGCATTTTGGTGTAAGAGGGAGAGGAGCAAGACATTTTTCAGTGTATAAAAGCATATTGTTAAGTCATCACATTTTGAAACTATTGAGCCCTTCCTGGAGACGAGGAAATATTCTGCTAAATCCTCTGAGCCCTGTTAACTTGAGCAAGGATAAAGAATTGAAGAGTCCCTTTGGGGAAGAAGAGATTATAGAATGGAATAGAAAGATCCCGAAGCAAAAAACCCTAGAAACAGTTATGGGGGAAAGACTTAGAGTGAGATTCATGCCTTTGTGTTGCTCAAATTTATGGAAGAAAGACTCCATGAAACCAAAAAAAGTTGAACCACTGTTTATATACAGCATCCAAAGCAGAGCACGATCTTATTGGCACCATGGTAAAAATTCAGATGGTTTATTTTTATTTAGAATTAGCGCATATGTGAATGTTGGCTTCTAGAGATGATCTTATTATAAAGAAAGGAGGGAAGGAAGAGCAAGATGTAATGCTTTCTGGACCTCTGCCCATTCCACAAATCACATTCTCCTCCAGGCTTTCTCAGCAGAACTTCTTTGTTTTCTGCTGAGTGCTGTACTCAAAGATAAGTTGCATTCATTTATTTTCCAAAGCAGGGCTTGTTTGCACTCTATTTGGAATAGATTTCTGTCTTCTTATACTAATGCACGTTCAGTCCTAATCTAATAATCTGATCTGGATTACTAAATGCTAACAGAGCTGTTATCTATCGTGGGTGAGTTTATCTCAGTGAAGGCGACAATTTCCAAAGGGAATAAGCAAGATTCCAGAGTATGTGTGTGAATAATAAATTAAGATACAGGTAGCACATTTTAGTAATGAGGAGGTAAAATGATAATTGAGTGGCTCAAAACTGCAGTGATTTAAAGTGGATTTCAATAGATAGAGATTTGCAAAGTACATAACTATTGTGCAAGGTAGCAGTGTCGAACTAAGAGGACAGAATACTTTTAAAAATTGCTTTTGCAATGCAGGAGTCGTCGTCTTGAATCCAGCTCAAATTCCGCCTGTTCCAGTTACATTCTGCCTGTCTGAATTCTCTTTGGAATTTAACTCTAATATGATTTTTTTAATACTTACAACTTTTACATAAAATAATTGAATTTCTGATCTGAATCATTGCAGATTATTCTTACAGCATTGATAAAAGCAATTTTCTTTATAAAGTCAATTATGAATTATTCAAAGGAACATACATCAAGTCCAAAATCACCACTCTTGATGGTAACAATAAGACTTTTTCAGATTAAAAGGTTGACCTTTTGTTTTGGAGATGGGTTTTGTGTTGTGTAAGGTATCAGGTCTGCTATGACCAAATTTAGGAGTTCAGCTTTGATCTGGGGAAGTTTTGCTTGAGATTTAAGACCTTGATCTAGTATTTGAGTTTTACTTTAGTGACTCTGAGTTACTGAAGAGACTGATCAAGTTTAAATGCTGCAGCAGCAAACATTTGAGTAATAAATATAAAGTAGTTAATAGGAATTATCCAGTAACTACATGTTTGAGTCAATTATAAGGAAGGATAAAGAATGGTCAGTTACTGTGGCCACTGTGGTATGGTGTGTCTGCTTCCTGCCTTGAAGGGAGAGAAGACTTTGTTTGCCTGAAATGTAAGTTTGTACTTCTAATGGAGGAAGTGTCTTGTGGTCCTGACAAATAGATGACTGTTTCCAAGCACCAAAGCAACTGAGGATTTCTTGGTTCCACAGATATCAACCATACAAAAGCAGATCCTATGGAAGTAGGAGGAATGAAATCAAGGAGGAAAAATAAATCGGGGGGGGCAAAACCAAAATGTGACTACTAAAAATGTATCTGTTTCAGAGACAGAAAAGTCTGAAGGCAGCCTTCATAGCTGAAAATGTCAAGTTGCTCCAGGGGTTAGAAAAGAGAATGAGCATTCTTCAAGCTGCAGAAAGTAAGCACATAAATTATATGCAAGAAACAAGGTGAAGGACCGACAAAGACAAGGCAGCAGGAGACCATTTCAGTAGGGATTTGGCCTGTTGGAAACTGCACTTCCCCAAGCAATTACAGGGTTTTGTGAAGGGAACAAAAGGACATACCAATCTGTCCTAATTTACTCAATCTTTTACTCTGAAAACCCTTTGGTAGGAGAGGAAAGATAGAGGAAACCACTGTGTGAATGCTGCTTAACAGAGCCTGCTACTTGGTTTGGTTGCGCTTTATAGCAGATTTTGTACCAGTTTTCTGCAGTTAAATTTTCGTGTGTATTTTGAAGTGACAAGCAAACAAGCATGCTTATGAGGATGAATTGCGATAACAACATTCTGAAGATGTGCTGCAACTCTAATTTCAGTGTGGGAAAGTTTTAGTGGTAGAGCAGCATCTTGTCCTCCTTTGTAGTAAGTAGGGAGTATCTTCACTCTTGGAAGAACTTGCAGAATTCCAGCCCTCCTATTGCCTGTCTTGATTATGAACAGCAGGGACATAGGGCTCAGAAGAATATTCACAATCTCTCTGAACTTTTTAAAAGCTGAATGAAGGCTGTACCTCTTGCAAAGAATTATAAATCGCCAAACCCCAAATCTCTTTTCTTCAGAAGTTGTGAATGCAAATGTTTAAATGCACAAGACAGAGTTACTCTTCCCTTGGGTTTCTAGCACCAGAATCTGGGATTTTGCTGGGGACCATAATAATTTATTTTGAGGCCAATACCTTATTTGGTCTAACTGAAAAGCAAAGGCTTTTCATTTCTAGCTGTTTTTTTTTTTTATAATGAGTATATCCTGAAATCTAGATCTAGTTAAGCTAAAATCCTTTTCATCCAAAAAATGCAATTTTCCCTTATAAAATGGACAAAATCTATATTAAATAATTCAGACATTAGATTGTTAAGTGTTGTCTTAGTAGTACATATCCCCTGAGATGTTCAGGATATTATTCTTAACACAGGAAGACAGACTGCCCACTTTGGAGAGTTTACGATCTTTGAGCAAGAGTGTTACTATAGTTTTAAATCATATTGGGGCCTGGAGGAATCCCTGTTCAAAGCCTACCTCTAGAGCCTTCCTGTAAAACTTATGCCTGAGAGTTTCTTCTTGTAAAACAGACAATGTTTATTTTTAAGTGAGTTGAGCAGATGTTTATTTATGAAGTCCCCTGGTGGTACAGGTAGCCTGAAAACCAATGTGTGGTTCTTTTGTGGGAGCAGTACTGGAGCTGCCTGGGAAGGATGTTGTGTGATACCTGCAGGAAAGTGATGACTCCATGGCTCTCGGGCAGCGTGGTGTGCCAGCAGAGCTGGCAAGGGCTGCTGGACTTGACATTACTTGGCTGCCCCTGAATGTAGCAGCAGAGCAAGCCTCCTTGTAGGCCAGCCTGCAGTGGAGTAATAGGTCCCTTGGAGAATTATTGTCATCTCCTGTCTGTAATCCATTACCATTTCTTTTTTTCTCACCTTTGGCATCCTGATCTGTACAGCTGACATGTTGTGGTTCTCAACCTATGAAAATTTTAGTGCTCTCAGGGAGCAGACTACTCTTATTTTGAGAGTATAAGCTGGAGTTAAAAGGTGAGGTAGAAAGGCACAGTTTTACCTGTGCCGTGCATGCTTTTTCACTGAATTATTGTTATTATCCAGCCTTCAGTTACCTGATTGCTACAATGCTCTCTGTGTGCAGTACCTCAAGTTCAGAAAGAACCTGATCTTTGGAAGCTGGGCCTTTGAATCCACATCTTGATGAGCAGACCTCAGATGTTTAACCATTTTGCTGGTGTCTAAATAGGCTACTAATAATGGATAAAAAGCATATGGACTATGAGCCCCAAAGAAAGAGGGGTGTCCTGCTGGCCTTAGTGTCAGCTGCTGTAGAGCCTCCAAAATGGAGGGCAGTGTGCATGCTCATATCCAAGTGATCTGCTGCACAGACAGTCAAGGTAAGGATAATTAGGAGTTAGGTAACACATGTAACTCCTAAATGCCCCTTCTTTATTTTACAGTAGTCTTATAGAGGACCCCAACTGAACTACAAGCTGTTTAGTTGGGTTGGTGATTGGCTTAATCTTATTAATAAACTGGACATGGACTCATTATTTACCTTTTCTTATTCTTAATCTTTCTCTGTTCTCAAAACAAGAATCTCCCAAACCAAAGCGTCAGTGTGATCTTCACAATTCTCTAATATCCCTTAATTATTATCAATGTAATTTTCACTCTTGTGACTGACTAATCACGATCTTTGCTCCTTTATATCTTTATATCTTTGTGTGCGCTATTATCAAACTTAATTTTCTATTTTTCCATTCCTTTTTCCCCCTTGAGCTCTGACACCTTTTCCCCAATTCCTTCCTTAACTTTTTCCCATAAGACAGGCAGTCAGGATCCTTAATCAGCTGTGATGCACTAGGCTTGAGCTGTGTCCTGCCTTGGAGTGCAGAGGCCTTGGAGGCCTTTAGCACAGGGGACGCTCCATATTCCCCCTGCACCCTGTCCTTGAGTTGAGTTGACACTTAAGAAACTAAATCTCACAGCACAAACCAAATGAGATTGTTTTCATTAGCCCAGGAATATCTCAGCAGTGAGATTTACTTGATATCAAATATGAACCAAGGACCAGATCCTTAGGTGGAGTGAAACAAAATGCTGCTCTAACTGGAAGGGAGAGGCAGTGATTCACCGCAGCAGATGTGGACTGCTACAGTCTGTGTTGAGTTTGGGCTGTTACCTCTCCAGGCACCTGGCAATGTTAGTGTTTTATTACTTGGAGAACACTGGCGAAGAGTATAAACAAACAAAACAACAAAACCCCAAGTACCACCACACTGAAGTGTTTAAAGCCAGTATAGGAAAAATGAGCAGCAGAGCAAAAGTGCTGCAGAAAGATCGCTGGCAATATACCAGTGAAAAGAGGGACTGAGTCAAGAAATGAACGTCTGTACCCCAAACAGTAATTGTAAAAGCATTTTTGATCCCTAACATTAGTTACAGCAAATAGCTATGTTCCTGTGGCACATACAAGAGACAAAAAGTATTTTATTACTGTTCCTTTTTGGGCTGGTAGAAATGTAAAGAGCAAAGCTAGAGCTGCTTTACTTTAGAGACTGAGCTGAGTGCTTTTTATTGTCAGGCACTGTCCAGTTCTGTCTAAATGGAGGAAGCAAAGAAAATATCTTTTCATTTAGGTCCAGTGTTCTTAGCTGAATTCTTTGGATTTTTTTTTCCTTGTGGAACTAACCTTTCTTCTGCTACTGCCATTTGCAAATTATTTCTTCATGAGGAGAAGTTGGTGGAGAAGTTGGTTAGGCTGCCTGTGTAGATTGACTATCCGCAGGTTGGATTCTGGATTGTACTGACTACACTTCATCTCTTTTCTTGTTTTTCTTTTTATTAATTTGAGTGACTTTCTCCTAGAGTGGGAAGAGTTGCAAAAATATTGTAGGTACTGCAATAATTCTTCAATAATTAGAAGCCCAAGGAAGGAACCAGCAGTTCTGAGCTGCTTTTTATGGGTATATCAGTATGGGTGCTGGCAAGGGAGCAACATGCACAACTTGCACCCATATATTTTGGTGTGCTGGAGTATCACAGTGGAGAAGCTGGGTAGCGTAGATTCTGGATCTTCAGCCCCTGGAGTTGCCATTTACTTATTTTATAGTAGTGTTGTGATCAAAACAGTACAAAGACTTGTCTGTCAAAGTCAGGATTCATGTATGGTTTTCAATTTTCTCAAGTAGAGAAACTTGTGCCCCGAATTTCTGGGACAATTCTAAAAATGTCCTCTTTCAACAACCACCCAGGCCATTGTAGGTATGTTAGCTGACAATATGTATTTTGTTGCCTTTTACAATAATGATAGCTGAAAATGTCACTGCCATTATACAGTACGTTTTATGCTGTTTAATGCCCTTAAGCTTCCTGTCCTGCTAAACAAAACTGCAAATTACTGGACCTGGGTAATCTTCCCTCAGCAGTTTGATATTTGTGTTTTTAATTGTCAAACCAATTACCAAGGCTTTCTGCTAGAGATGCTAATACTGTTTTGTGCTTAGCTGGGGGAAAAAATACCAACTATTTTCCTATTTTTAAATATAGGAATCTAAAAATATGTATTTAAACTTGGGAAAAATGTAAAAATATTGGTTTTATTTGGGAACTGTTGTGTACTTTAATCATAACAGAACGAATCTTGCTTATTTCTGGAAGCCTCAGCTCGTGTAGGGAATTCAAATTGGTAGAGAAATATTGTGAAGGAGCTTGTATAAATGTAACAGCCTGTCTTGAAAATAATTATTGAGTTTCTTATAAATGAGGTCAGTGTAGATTTACATAGTGTCAATGTGATCTCTTTTGTGTTGGGCTATAAAGTCCTTTGGCACGCTTTCCCTCATGCTTAAACTCTGCTTCTCAAGGCCTTGTGCTGTTTTAAAGAGTTGCTCTAAATGCGAGCATTTATACTGATTGCAAAGTGCCTCTGATCACAAATCTAACTTCTCCAAATGCCTGGTAGGACAGGAACATGGAATGGCTGTAGCTTAGGGAATTGGAGCCAATTCTTTAAATCGGAGCTATGTGATGGGGCATTTTTCCCCCCCCTCTGAGGTTTAAATGACTTCTGAGGCCAGAAACCTTCTCTGGGAAATTTTACTGTATTGTCTTGTACAGAAAAAGGAAAGCTGCACTCTGCTTGTTCTGGGTGAATAGTGCTGGGAGAAGATTGTGCATGAATTTACATCCTGGATCACATCTGGTTCTGTGCAAACTGGGGGCACAAGCCCAAAAACCCAAAGCAAGGACTACAAGCAGCTAAAGCAGTGGGCACTTGATTTTATTATTGCTCTGTTTGTACCCTGCCTTTCCTGATAAAGGAACTGTCTCCTAATAGGAGAAGAGTTGTTTTGATTTGAGTTTTCTTCTTTACAACAGACAAATGTGGATTTTAGTTTTTCTTATTTTAACATCATCTCCACAAAAGCTGGATTTTTCTCAAGCCACAGCTATAATAATTAAAATTACATGAAAATTTTCATCCCTCATTTGTCTGGTTGTTTTAGCAAGTGTATTTTTTTTTTCAAAATTGTATTTTTTTTTCAATTGGAAAAACCCAAAGGTGGGTCTGTTTCCATTTTATTTGCATCAGCTTCATATTAACTCACTGTATGGGAGAGGGAGAAGATCAAGTAATTGGTAGAAAGGTTTCTGGGATAAGGCATGAAAGAATTGTGCACATGCTGGCCTTGGAGGCCCATGCAAGTAAAAATAAAAGTCAGAACAGAAGAGAATTCAACACTAAGTGATCCTGAATACTAAGATGACAGTTTTGCACACCTTGGCAGTGTTAAAGGTAGGATGTCATGCTTTTTTCTGCTCTTGTGGTGAAATGTAATTAGGGAATGATACCATGTAGATAGAGAATGTATGATTGAACATTATTTTTAGTCTCATAGGAGTGCAGATGCTTAAGAACAGCTTGCAAACGGATTAGTTTCAAATCCCTGAGTGTGAATAGTTTCTGTATTAAAAAGGAAACCCACCAGGTGGAAAAGATATTGCTGGAGAAATCCACTAGGAATGGAGGGCTGCTTCTTAACAGGAATGCTTTTGTGGTCAGACCCATTTTGAATACTGTCCTGCAAAAATATTTTGAAGTGTTGGAAACTACATAACAAAACTTTCCATATTTTTATTTGAAATAATTTTAAAAATAATTTTAATAATTTTTTTAATAGCATGTCCTACTAAAAAACCATTCTGAAGTCCAGTGCATACACTAACTGAAGCAACAAGCTTCAGCTTGCCTGTGGCAACAAGAAGATTGCTTCCCTCTCCCAGTATTCCAGCTGTACTGTATTTCTTGCAAGACAGTGGCCTAAATGCATCTACGATGGAAGTCTGCTCTCACTGGTGGAGCTGCAGCAGGAAAGACTTTGGCTCAGTGTATCAGGAATCATCACACCCTGAATCACATGTGCTTGGACATAAGAAATGGTCTCATGTTCCCTGTCTGCAGGACCCCAGTTCTGCTGCAGTTATTCTCCAGTTCCTTGCTCAGTCAGTGGCAAGCATTTGGCAAAACCAGTTTACTGCCCAATCCTGCATCATTCCCTCTGCTTTTGAGTACCGAGAGTCCAGTGCCAGGCTTCTGGGGACAGCCCAGCTGGGGCTTTGCCTCCTGTGAGTTTTTTGTTTAGCACATGCCTAATGGAAATAAATGTCACTGTGGCTGTTTCTGTGCTTGTCACTTTCTCTTCTGAGATACTAATTTGTGGGTGATACTGCTTCTCTTACCTTCATCCCCACATATTTTGACCTTTTCTGTTTTTCAAAACCCTAAGCAAATATTTAACTAGAAGACTTTTTACTTTTCTTTTTTTTTTTCAGACATGAAAGGATTTGATCAGCTGGAGTCCCTAAAACTGATGCTCTGGCATCTGGGAGGACCTTTTTTCCTTGCTTCTTTTCCTCTACCCCCCATCACTTTTTTTTTAATACCCTTCCTTTTCTGTTCTTTCTGAATCTAAATTACATGTTTTTTCCAAATAATGCTTTCTTTCTGATTATGGTACACAATGTGTGAGGTCATCCTAGTCCACCAGGGAATAATAACTTACTTAACTATGGATTACTAGGAAAGCCTTTTTCCTAAAATCTTTCCTGTGGTGGTATCTGCTCAAGTGAAGATTATTTTAAGTTCCAAACTCTGTCCCCCCATTTACTTTTGCAGATCCCTAGAATTTATGTATCATCTTTTAGGAACAGGACTAGTGAAACTGCAAACATCTCAGACACCCAAATATTCTTAAAATTATATTTTTTTTTCTTGATTTCTATGAGTGCATTCCTCTTTGAGCCATCTTCCTCAGAATTCTTCACCCTTCCCAAGTTGTGGCACCTTTGAGTAAACTGTATTCTGATGTTCCCTGGCCAGTAGCAATATCTGGTTCTTGCTCTCCACATTTCACTTCTATAGATCAACAGGGTATGGTAAGAAATCCTTGCCTTGTTCAAAGCTCTTTTTCACGTATCAGGAACAGTTTAAAGTCTGTCTAATACTTTTCTCTCGATTTATGAAAAATCCTGTCAAATTTGTGAAGTGTGAATGTACAACTGGACCTGTAAGCTCCAGCGAGGATTAAGATGTGACTGTGTGAGGTGACATGTACCTGTACTGCACATAGTCTGTCCCCTCCAGAAATTCCTACACTTCTGGCTTTTTGGCGTGTCTACTGCTCATCTTAATCCTAATGGTGCATGTGATGATAATAGCATGATCTTTATGACTTTTCTTCACTTTCATTGCTATCAGGTGTCATGAACTTGAAATTTACTCAACTACTTACATATAACTATAGCAAAAAAAAAAGATTTTACCTGCTTTATATTCCATTTTCCTTATTCTTCAGCTGGAGCAAAGCCAGATCATGTTACTGTGGGCCTTCAGCTTTATGTATATGAAAGAAGGTGGTTTAAATCTCATCCCGTATTTTATTTCCTTACCCAATGCTAAAATGCCAGAAAGACCTCAGCAAAAATATATTTTGAAACAGCATATGATTTGAAATGTTGTAAAGGAGTCAGGAAAGACACCTGACCTGCAACAGTTGTCACACACTATTAAAACTAAAGAAGGTCATGCCTTAATATACATATGTAAAATATAAACTTGCTTAAAGGGCACCATAAACAAGTTCGACTGTGAATTCAACTCTCGTCTCATGTCTGTGAGAAATGTTTTAATGATGACCTTGCACGCAATTTATGAATAGCCACTCAAACACAGCAGAAATGTATTGTTTAAACTGCATAGGGAGGCTGGAGCCTATAGCACTGGCCTCACAATGGTAGAGCTGGGCTCTGCCTAACCCAGGCCCCAGCCTAAACCCCGGTGGATGAAATTGTAAATTAGCCCAGGGATGTGTTAATTAAACAAAAATCCAGTTCGATGCAGTGAATTTTATCTTGCCAGGGTTAGATAATCCTCTTTGCTGTATAGTCATCTCTAAAGCAATTTTGTCACAACCCTGTTTCAATTACTTGCTGTCTTGAGAGTCTTGGTGCATGGAGAGGGAAAGGATGGTTCTGTTGTGTTGCTGCCTCGTGTCCTCCAGTCATGCCAAAGACGGAGAACAAATACAGAGCACATTTGTTCAAGGGATGCAGAAATAAAGTAAGAACAAAGAGAAAAAACTACATTTCCACCTGTCTGCAAGTCAATGTGAATTATGTAAAGTGTTGTTGGTAATCAAACCACACCTGCATTTACAAATTTTATTGGAGACATAAGTAAATCCATTCCCAGGCATAAACAGCTGAGAAACTGGCTTTTCTCACAATGTATTTCCCATTATACTTTTGACAAAATACTTGGAGACTACAATTCATATATAATGTCCTGTGGTATTTATCAGATACGTCTTCCTAATACGCCTTCTAATTAAGAAGGCCTTAAGAATTATTAGAGAAATAGCTGGGTGAATGCAAGTGATTTTTTTTTTTTTTTTTTTTACCATGAATGTCATCTTGAATTTGGAAATGAATTTACTTTGACAATTCTTCCCCTTCTTAGTTTTATATCCTGTAGATATCTGAGCAACTGAGTTTAACAACAGAAAATGAGCCTGTTTAAATCAGCATGGATACATTTTAGGTAAGACATGACAGCTTACATGAGGGCGGTTTTACAAATTCCATTGACAGCACTTTACCACAGACATTAAAATGAGTAAGATGTGGATCTTGTCACATACGTTGCAGATTGTGCTTAAAAGCAAATGAGTATTGAGGAATAAATTCAAACTCGTAGCTATTAGATAACATTCAAGATGTGAGTTTGCAGGACATCTTTGCATACATGCATGTGTAATCCTTGCAGTACGTCCCAAATGCACCTGATTCCCTGCAACACAGTATTGTAGTGCATCAGAGCGGGTTTGGGGGATGCTGCTTCTCAACAATGGGGAGCTTTAGTTAATAGGTGAGAAGCTTGCAAAACTGTCACAGCATGATGTAAGTGTTCAGTCACTTCTGCTGGTCTAGTACTTGGCAATCAAACTGTCGCTGCTCACAAATATCTGAATGGCTCTGGGTCTGGTTTGACTTATTCTTGCTCAGAGGAGCCTTGCTGTCCTGATTTCAGCTGGGACAGAGTTGATTTTCTTCCTAGTAGTTGATACAGTGCTGTTTTTTTAGATTTAGTGTGAGAATAGCTTTGATAACGCTCTGATGCTTTGGTTGTTGCTGAGCAGTGCTTACACTAAGTCAAGGACTTTTCATCTTCTCATGCTGTCCTGCCAGCAGAGGACAGGAGTGCACAAGAAGCTGAGAGGGGACACAGCCAGGACCAGTGACCCAAACTGGTCAAAGGGATATTCCATACGATATGACATCATGCCCAGTATATAAACTGGGGAGGAAGCTGGCTGGGGGGCCACTGCTCGGGAAGAGGCTGGGCATTGGTCAGCAGGTTGTGAGCAATAGTTTTGCACTTGCATTACTTGTTTTTCTTGGGTTTTATTTATCTTTTTGTTATTTTCCTTTATTACAATTTATTAATTATTATATTTGTAGTGGGTCTGGCTGANGGTTTACTCTTACCCTCTCCCCCATCCCACTGGGGAGGGAGTGAGTGAGAGGCTGCGTGGGGCTTAGTTGCCTGTTGGGGTTAAACCACAACACTCACCTAATTCTCCAGTTATACTTTGGATACGTTTACCACCTGTCTTTGTGGTTTAAGCTGCCGTTTCTGTTTGTAGAAGGCAATTTTCAGAATAAACAAATAGTTTCCAGATCCAATTTTATTGTTAATGATATCTTGAGTTCAGGAGATAATTATTGCACTGCCTGCCATGTGCAAAACTACCATGAATTCTAATTTATCTCATATTTTCACTGTCTAGAGTTCAAATACATTAAATTCCCCTATTTGATACGAAAGGAAAATGTGCAGGCCAGAGAAAGTGCATAGTGAAACCAGGAAAAAAAAAACAGCTAAAATTTCTGCTCAAGCAGGTGATGCAGTAAAAATACAGCACTGCTCCCTTCTCCAAAACATGAGTCACCAGAACCTGTGTTCTTGCTTTATAACTTCACAAATCTCCTTTCCACATTGTCAGTGCTCCCAGATATGTGCTTTTATCTTTTCAGTTAAGAGCTTAACCCTCAACGTTTGTAGAATATGAGATTTCTAACGAAGGGAATGCTGGCCCAGACAGCCTTTATTAATATGTAGTTGTAGTAATAGATCTCCGAGAAAACAGCATGTGTTGCATCTCCTTCTATGTTGCAGGATATTGTGATGTAGAAAAAGGATAATGTCAGAAAGAAAGAGGTTTTTATCTGGATAGATAAAGGGCATTTTGCTTGCAAGGTAATATTACAAAGCTACATGCTTACAACAGTCAACACACTTGTTAGCATTCAATGGTATTGTAGTAATAAAAATGGAATTTAAAGATGACCTTTTGGAGGAAAATCGAAATTGTTTGGCTAAAAACCCTGACTGCAACTAGATAATCCCTTACAAAAATCTCTACTGTAAATTTAGAACAATAAAAATTTGTATAAAAATACATGTAAAATTAAACTTGTGAGATTTCTTAAAGCGATTTGGCTCAAAGTAAATTAGTGGAAGAAATGTTGCAAGAAGCGATCCCATGCCAGCAGGGATTTAATTTCTTCCCTGGTGTAGTGAAACATTTTGCTCCTCTTCTGGTCTTCTCTACCCAAATGAATCAGTGACTATCCTGAGTCAATTGTTCTTGATTATTTGAGAAAGGATCTCCTGTCTGGATATAACTTCTTTTGAGTCCAGTAGGTTTTTGGCCTTCTCTGCAGAAGCATAGAGGTTTCATCTTAGGTTAAACATGGTTTGAATTTACTGCAATGGCTGGAAACACTACAAGTAGATTTAATAGGTCCATACTTACACTGAACCTGAATACAGGCCACCAAGATTTCATGCTGGTTTTAAGATAGAGAATGATATAAATTTCACAGTTTATGATATCTCTTTTTATCACCTGCTCTACAGCTCTTAAGGGCCAACAACCTGAAGTGAGTAGGTGATGATTTGCTTCTGAAGGACAGGCGGAGAAAGGACTGAAATTCGTCTTCCCTGCTGTAACTGGGACACGTAGCATCATACAGGGTCCATCTAATTGCCTGATGGTAATGATCCCTTCTGGAGACAGTGTACAATCTGTATCTGCAGTCTTTCTACGGCTCTGTTAAAGATGTGCCTGTGCCTGATACTTTTGTGTCTCTGCAGCATTTAAACTGTAAGATCTGTTTCCATAGGACTTAATCAGACAAAACCAGTAAGTCTAAGTACAGCCGAGAACCTCAAACAGCAGCAACAAATGATAGGGGTGGGAGAAGAAGTATGAAGGTTACAATAACAATGTGACAAGCTATTCAGGATGATTTGGTGTGGATAACTTGTGTTACACACACCGTGGACAATAAGTTATATGAACATAACCAATTACACCTCAAGTAATTCCAGGCATGACAAAGGACAGTGGTTGTTCATTCAGTTTAAAGTTTCTAATGAGCTTTTTGTACATCAGTATTCTTGGAAAACACCCAAAGCAGTCTTGTCAAAGTGAGAATGGTATTTTGTCTTGGAAATTAGGGTTAGAAAATTTCATTGCCCTGTTCTGCTCATTGATCAGGAATGTAAAACGTTAGTGGCATCCTGGGTACTGAATTAAATTCAGTCCCTGCCATTTGCAATTCTACTCACTTTGGAGGTCACTGAATGTGGCAAGGCTGCCCTTTAGTTTTAGAAGCCGTGTAAGCACCTCCCTAGCTTGCTGCTACCTATCATCGCAGGAAACAGTGTCTGCTAGGAATGAAGTCCACTCCACAGCAAATTAGCTGGCTTTGATGAAGAACCTTCAATGAATCCTTTGAACCTGATGTGCCAGTTTGATTGGCGATAGGAAACAGCAATATGAACTTATCCATGTGGCTGTCACAACCAAGGGAAGAGGAATCGCAGGGCTTTCAGTGTCCTGTTTACTTTCTTCCTCCTGTTGCTTCCAGATTTACCTCACCAATTCTTTTCTTTCCTTTCAACCACAGTTTTTCTTGCCTTGATTGTGGTGAAGTTAACCAGCACGACAAGCACTTCCTGGGGCTGATGATCTGGTAGACTTAGAGCATTGTACTAAACTCGGTTACGATTGTTATAAATAGCAATTGCTGTTAATGTATGGTTCTGTACAGATTTGAAGTGCTGGATGACAGCAATGCAAGATAGTAAGTTGATTAAAAGCTAGGAAATTGGAATCTGTGAGGTTAAACATAGGTACTTGTATCCTATGCCTAAAGACATATGCCTTCTCTGTTATTTTTGACGGTTTGTCTATTTATGAAAGAAAGTGACAAAGGCAACCAAACCCTCATGATGTTTCTTAGAGATTCAGTAAATGTAATAAACTGCCTCTACTTTCATGTTTGTAGGAAACTGTGCTTCCTATGAACTGTCTCAGTGTATTTCTGTCCCTGCCACAAAAATCGTCTTTTCTGAGGAAAACTATGTTTAAACTGAATGGGGTGCCTTAAAATTAATTGGGGTTCTTCCTGGGAAAAAAAAATGTAGGCCCAGCATTCAAAAGATAATATAGACAAATTGGCTGTGCAAGTACTGGAGTTTCAAATCATGTCAGTGTTCACCCTGTTCACAGTAGAATAAAGCATAATTACAGGTAAAATGACTGAAAAGCAGAAGTTCATAGGTATATGGCAATAGGCATAGACAATAAATTTTATAGAGCACCAAATATGCATTTATTTGACAGCAAGTGGCAATAGATGCATAGAGTGACACGTTTCTTAGAGGATTTTAGCTTCCTCAGAATATTTTAGAATATATTTCTTTTACTACCATTATATTTTACAGAAATATGATTTTTCATTCTCCATTGACAAGATATAAAGTTAAAATCCTTGTTGCTTGAACCCCAAACCCCACAGCAGGTTAAAGATAATGCCTTGTTTTAATCATGCTTAAATCTTACTGAGGTCAAAGAGGGATCCTCAAGTGCTTAAAACTAAGCACAAGTTAAGTGCTTTTCTGGAGTGAGTCAGAATGAAGAGCACTTTGCTGGAGCCTTACGGATTCACGGTGGGATTAGTTGTGTGATTACAAGTAGCTTTTTGTGTTTTAAGTGTTTATTAAGTTAGAATCCAGGAAAAAATATTGCAGAAGCTCTTCAAAAAGAGCTTTGCATAGTCTTCTCTAAAGGTTTTTTTTCATGTTTTAATTTTTAAACATTATGCATTCTTTCCATGCACATTGTGTTGTTCTTTGCTCTTTGTGTGTGTTTATTGTTGCTTTTTCTCCCTTTATGCGTACTAGAAAGTTAAATAGTAAACCAGGACAAACAAGAGGGTATTATGTGATAATTGAACTCTAATGTTAGTGTTATGATGCAAGTAATGCAACTCAAGGTCTCTTATCCTTCAGTAGCTAGACAGTAATTGCCTCGTGATAATCATAACTACACTCCCTGGAGTTACTTTACTGCCGTTGAGAAAAATCTTCTGGATCTCTTACATGAGCATGATGAAAACCCCCACATTCAATTATTTTAGTGAAAGTTGAATGATTATGATGTATGTTCCCTGACATGGTGATTTACACAAATAGAAGTTTTATTCTGGAAGGAGAGATAATATTTTAAAGTAATTAAATCCAATGTGGGAACTTCATTCATTGCTGAATGTAGGGTCTTCTTGTTTGCAGAAGCAAGTGTTTTATTACCTGCATGTTACCCGCATTACATTACTCAGCAAGTGGGGATGTAACAATAACTGATTATTTTAAGAGGGTGTTTTTGAAAAATGTGCTTGCAAGGAGTAATCAGTTCAGGTCTGGCATGAGGAGTGAATGGAGATTACATCCTGTTAATTGTTTTGTCAAGTTTGTCATTCTTGTATGAATGATGCTGCCTTTTTACCCAGCACAGCTACGGCCAGTCTACAGCTCACACAGCCCAAGGTGGACTTCATTTGTTCGTGACTGTTTTGCTAACACCTAAACTGGGGACAGGTTTTGGTGGATTTTTAATGTTAGTTCACTATGGAAAAATAACACTTTCACAATGGATATCACAGTGGATTGTGGATAATAAGATTTGGTTTCTTATGCAAATGATCAGAAACATTTAAATCTTGGAAATGGACAGGAAAATGTTTTATTGCTTCCTTGGGAGGCAAGAAGTGTGGAAATACAGATTTTGGAAGGTCTAGGTAATGCTGTCTGTTGAAGAAGACTGTGACTGTTTCGTGGCTCTCGCGTGGCTATTATTGTAATATATGGGGTGAACTTCTTGGGATGTCGTGCTGGATGCGGTGATGGCAATAGCAGAATACGTGCTGACTTCAGAGGGGCAGGATTTCACTTGTCCTCCTTTGATAACAATGTAACTGCTGGACTGAAGTGGACCACTATCTCCAGCAATTTTCATTAACGGATGCTTAGGAAAAGAAATAGCATAAGGTAAACCTACCCTTGGCATATTCATTCAGCCCAGGCAAGATGCAGTTTAGGACCTTACTGAGGAATGGTTACATTTGCACCATGCCTGGCAGCCCTGATTAATCTTCCTAATACCTTTAAAAATCAACTTATTCTTTTGGTTTCCACAAAATTCTTTGGTAACGAGCTCCAAGATTTAAATGCATTGGTTAAAAGTACCATGTGCATCACTGTACAGTCTGGAGGTCATCTCTGTTCTAAAGAAATAATCTTATTCACCTATAATCAAATTATTTGTGTGTATAAGGAGGCTGTCCACAACCTCTTATCCCCTAGCAGCTGTTCTCCCTGCCTCTGATCCTTATCATACTTCCACTGGTATCTTCTAAGGTGCAGGTTAGACAAAGACTTGTTTTCCAAACTGCTGATCTTTGAAAAGGGTGCAGATGACTTCAGTTAAGTGCCTCGAACTGTGCTATTACCCCTTGCTTTTAAAACTTGTTTCCTGCTTATGTTTCTGAGTTCTTTCTGGTCCTTGTATTTTGAAAAATACATGTATAATTATTATTTTCTGTGTTATTCGTGCTTTTGCAGTTACTGTCTTCTCCAGTCTGAGTTCTTGTCTATTTATTCCCTCCTCATATGGGAGCTGCTACAAACCGCAGCTCAGTTCAAATAGTGATTTGCTTTACAGGTCGTTATGAAATGAAGTTACTTGATACTATAAAAAGCTCTTTGAAATCCTTGGATAGACCTATTTTCTATTTGTTAGCCCTTTTCTTTCTCAGATTAATGCAAAAACACAAACCCATTGTTTGCTCAGGATGTCAGAGCTGCCTGATTTGAATTTTTGGTAGGGCTTGAGTCTTATTTCCCTCTGAACCACCTCATCCAACACTTAACGATAAAGTTGGTAACAATGCTACTGAGCCATTTAATTTAATTAGGTAATCCATTACTCAAGAATGCACAAATCCAGCAGAACCATGGGAATTGTTTTACCAACTGGCAGCAGCTTTCCCCAGGTCTTGGAGCATGCATGAAGTATTGCAAACCACTACTCCCCATTGTGTTACAAACTGATCTTGTGAGTTTCTGAACAATTAAACAAGGTGAACTAAATTCTTTATGCCTTTATAGTGATGATGTACTGGTACATTTGGAAAAGTTTCTCCAATTTCAGTGGACTTTCTCCAAGTTCTCTTTTGTCGTGCTTTTCTTAAGCTTAAAGTAATCAGCAGGGTGTGTATTTGTATATATCCCAAGATAAAATGTTTACATTCTAAAGCATATATATAAAGGATGCTAAAAAAAGGGTATTTTTTCAGTGATGGCAAAAGTTATTCAGCTCTTTGGGAAGCCCTTATCTTCTCTGAAGATGATGATGGTTTCAAAGGCCAACTGGTCAGATGTAAGCCTCCTTTTAAGTGTTTCCTTCTTTTGACATCAAAGGTGGCTTCAAAGATTTGAGCCCACGTTTTTCTAACTGCAAATGGAAGAAGCATTTTTAAGGTGTGGCAACAAAGATGTCCTACAGCTGGATTCAAAAAATTCCTGCACATCTTCCCTGTGTTCTCTCTCTTTCTGTTTCTTTTTTAAAGCCATTCATATAGAACTATGCAAATTATCTTAAACAGACCCCAGGCTAGTGCCACTGTTTTAAACGTGTAACAACACTCTGAAAGATGTGAGCACACTGTTTAATTTGTTTGCGACAGAAGATCAGTGTTTCTTGCATTTGCTCCTTTTTTTTTTTTCTTAAGAAAGATTTAATCCATGAGAGAGCAGCAGACCTAGAATTCTGCTCAAGGATCCGTGTCCCCCTCCTGCATGGGGAGTACTGGGAGGAGAAGGAACAAACTAATAATATTTCTCTACCGTAACCACCTCCATTTTCTTGTTCAGATGCTTTGTTTCCTGCACTAACATTCTAGTTCTCTCGACATAATGAATGAGCTTAGGGACTTGAAGGAGTTTCAGTACCATTTGTTTTTTATCCTAAAGGAAAATACAAACCCCTCTGTCAGATAGGACTGTGCATAAAAATAAGTGCTTTCTGTAATACAGAAGTTGAAGGTGACCTACGGTAATAACTGGTAAAAACTTTTTCTAAGCTGAAAGTATTCCTCCCTAGGTTTTATTTGTTCTAGCTCACATTTCCTCTCATGATTTAGGTACTGCATAGTATTTAAAGCATACAGCATTCAAATGGTAATAGAGAATCAAGCATCTTAATGGACTTTCTTTTATCGATCAAGTATTTTTTACTGATTTACTTGGTGAGAAAATTAAATCGAACTTGGATAAAAATGGATTTCCGTTCTGACTTTTGAAATTTGAGAATGAAAGCGGGTATTTTTCTGAATCAGAAGCTGCTAAAACTGTTTTGTTAGGTCCAAAAAAAGATGGTTTTGTTTCCATCCTATTAAAGAAAAGTGCAGTAGAGGAGCTATTAAAGAAATAATTTAAAATGAGAACAGAATCAAGAGAGTTTATTTAGAGGGTAAGAAGCTTGCCTCTTTCTCCTATTTCTTGCTTTTTTTTCTTCTATTTCTTAATTCCATGTTAGCTGTCACCATTTTTTAAATTATTTACAATTTTGGTGTAAATTTCTTTGCTTAACTGTACCTCTCTATGAGAGAGAACATTTATTTTAATATTACTCTGTGCTATTGATCAATATTTATGCTATTAACCAAGCAGTTGTATAATGACCTGTCTGTTCCAATACCTAACTAAAATATTTCTTTCTTCTTTCTATAAATTGCTCCTTTGCCTCTCTACTTTATTGAGAGAATAAGTATTTTATTTCTTCAGTAATAAAAGTCAGTCCCCACAACTGAAAAATCTTTGGGGAGTTGATAGTATTTGGGGCTTAGAAGTGGCAGAAATGCTCTGAGCAAAGACGAGGAAGGATGATATTATTCTTCCTATCCGGGGATGTCACAGTTGGACTAGGGGCTGCCTGGTCCCTCGAAGTGGAATTTTTCCTCAATTTCCATAAAATCAGGACTGAGGCCCATAGATGCACAAGGCTCTTAACAAACTAATTAATATTCATGAAAGTGAGCCAGGAATTGGAAAGATGAACTAATGAGAAATGATTAATTGTTAAATATGCGTGGCATGGCTTAACAACTATTAAAGCAAGGGACACAGTAGTTGCCTGAAAATACAGAGTGTAAATAGAAGGGGTAGAGGAATTAGTGAGGTTGGTTCTGGAACTAATGGTGTATATATGAGTAAAGTTGTTGTCTTTTTGCTTATTAAACTTTCCCTTAAGCTCTAATGTAATGGGTGATACTGGAAAGAAAAATGAGAAGGAAATTTCAGGATATTAAGACAAAGTTGAAAAAAAAAAATAAATCCAGGCCCTGGCCAAAACATCAGATTTTAATGACACTTTCTGCATCTGAAATCATCAAGAAATACAAGAAGGGGTTCCTAGGGAGTTAGAGGGCTGTCGGCATCACCCCAGTGCCTGAGGACATCATGGAACAAATCTCCATGGATGTAATGCTGTGTCCAGACACAAGGAGTCATGGAAGCAGCCAGCACGTGTTTGCAAAGGGCAAGTTGTGCTTGGCTAATGAGTTGCTGCCCCAACGGGAGGATTCCTTCCATGAGCTGGCCGACAGCCACAAGTGCTGTTTGGCCCAATATTAGCATATCCATCAAGGCAAATCCCACCAATCCCAACAGCCAAACTGAGGTGGCAGGGGCCAGGTGGATGGCTTAGGAGGGTGGACCTCAGAGGACTCTTAACAGACTGGAGAGACTGGACACTGGCAAACTCACAGAGCCCAGTGAAGGCCAATCTGAATTCCTTCAGTGACCTTGTGCCACAGCTGAGGCTGAGGATTCACTCCTTGGGTAGCAGCTGAAAAGTACGTGAGGTGCTGGTGGGCAACATGTCAATATGTATGTGTGTGTGTATGTGTATATATGTGTATATGTAGGGCAACAGCATAGCATTATAGCAATGCAAGGGAACTGCAGGCGGGGTTGCATTAGCAGGACTGCAGCCAGCAGGAGAAGGGATGAGGTTGTCCCCTCCTGGGGACAGCACCAGGGAGACTGCATCCACAGTACTTTGTTTAGTTTCAGGAGATGTACACAAAAAGGAGAGTTTTCTGTCGGGGGTTGCTAAGAGGACAGGAGAACCTGCTCACCTGCAAGAAGAGGCTGGAATGTTCACTTTGCCTAGTCTGGAGAAGAGTGGGATGGTGTGGGCTGAATCTAACAGTAATCTCTAGCTCTTCCCAGAGATGCATAGATGATGGACAAGAGGCAAAAATCATATGTTGTGACAAGGGAGATTCAAACTGAACACACAGGAAAAAAAAAAAGGTGGGGTGAACATGGTTAAATACTAGAGCAGGAGACCAGAGAGGCTGTGGAGCTTTTCTAAACTCAACTGGACACGCCTATGGGAGCCCTGACCTCCCTGTGGTGTTAGTCCTGCTTCTAGCAGGAGGGTGGCCTGAGTGACCTCCAGCCTGTGTTTTTCTGTGACTTTCTGCAATGGCCTGAGTATGTGATTACAGCTGGGCCTCTGCTGTAGGAGGGTGTTCAGAGAGGCAGGCTGGGTGGCGAAGGAGAGGAAAATCTGATTTATTCATACATAATGAGGATTGCTGAGTAGAGTCGTGAAGCACATATTGTCAAAGATTGCATGTGTTGCAGTCAAACACCACTGTAACCAGAGGTTTTGAAGACTCCATGGAGAGCTGCAGATACCAGGATGCCCCTATGAGGAGCCCAGGGTTCTATCTGGGCATGGGAGAGCCCTGTGATCCCATCCTGCATTTTGATCAGAAGCCATTTATGAGAGATTTTGTGTTGGTAATTGTTTTCTATATTGTTTAAACCAGATTTTAAACACAAGTCTATTGCAAGAGTTTTAGATATTTATTGTTCTAATTTAGTTGACAAATTGATGCTACTATAAAGCCAATGTTCTGTTAAATCTAGTTTGCTTGAAACAATACTTTACAGGTGAAACACTAGAATAACTGAAGTGTGCATGCCTATTATGCTCTTTAAAGTGATTCACCTGCCTTTGCATGCATTCAGCAAGATTTACTTTAATACCCAGTGTCATACAATAGAACATTTCAGAACAATCTGCATATTTAAAATGCTATAATTCTGTTTGGCAAGTCAACTAAACGAACTACGGGCTGACAGAATGACAGTACGTGCATTTTCAAAGCCTCATGTGTGTAAAAACACAGTTCTGAAACCCAGTTTTCTGGTGGGGTGGTGGGGACATAACCAGGTTGTGGCCTGGAGATACTGGTAAGGTTCAGATTCCTGCTGGAATTTTATTCCTGAAAGCGTCTAAAAAATAGACTTACTTAGAAATATTACTAGAAGTATACTTAAAATCCTGGTTTGGGTTTGCTGGCATAATAGATTTTTGTCATCTTTAGAATATATTTTATTTTAAAATTGCACTCTACACCCCAAGCAGTTTACTTGTGAAGATGTGTGGTAAACATAGGATGAAAAATGGAAGATTTAAGCCTAGCTATAGATTGAATATTGGTGATTTATATTGGCAGTGGTGATTTCTGTGCTTAGAAGATCGAGTTCTTTTAAATCTGTATCTTACTGTAACAACATTGGGTCAGAAAGCATCAACCTCATCTAGGATAAAAGAAAAACCTTTTTACTTTCTTACAAGAAATAGTGTTATTGCAAACTTGAAGTATGGAAAAAACCCATTATTGCCTCCAAGGTGGTATGCCATCTTAATAAGACTTATCTTCAAGACAAGAAAAAATGTACTTTTCAAATCCCACATGCATTATAAACTACCACTTACAAAACCTTTGTTCTAAAGTGCTTGCAATTTTACCTGGGGCAGACATTTTACTGCATTTAAAAGGTCTCCACAGGGTACTAGTAAATCTAAGGTGAACCATAAAAACCTATGGATACAACGAAATTTGAAGTTTTTGGTTTTTTCCAAGTTTGTTGTTTTTATTCATTTAAAAAAATGTGATTCAGTCCTGCTAACAATCTTAGTTTCTACTTAATATCATATTTAAAGAGAGAAATGTCTAGTGAAAAGAATGAATTCACTTTTCTTCAAGAATTATCATTAGAAAACATAGCACTGTGACAATTAAAGCAAACAGACATTTGAAGTAAACTAACAACAACCAGCAGTCTATTTGGGTCATGAGCCAGAAAAGGCCATCTGGCATTCCCAGTGATAGCACGAACAAGAGCTGCCACCTTTTATTGCATATTGATAAGGTCTGGTGAGTACTGGATTGCTCCACCTGAATGCAAAATTGCAGAGATAGTGGGTAACACTGAATC
The DNA here is from genome assembly GCA_013400335.1 of Eurystomus gularis. Taxonomy (NCBI): domain Eukaryota; kingdom Metazoa; phylum Chordata; class Aves; order Coraciiformes; family Coraciidae; genus Eurystomus; species Eurystomus gularis. The sequence goes on from VZZY01004315.1 coordinate 561,316, forward strand.
ACAAGTGGTAGTTAATGTAAGAACAACATTACCGGGCACATGGCCTTTTCAGTTAGGATTGGTCTACTGTGCTGCAAAGTCCTGGAAATTGTAATTCTGCAACTGAAGTGTTTATTTGATATAAAACAAAAAAATAAGGGACTGCTTATGCAAAAAGACTCAATTCCTGGGATGTATGACTAGCTGTTGGCAATGGACTAGCTCTTGACCAGCGTGGCAATGCTGGTTCATCATGAACGTCTCTGTAGGTTTCATGCGAAGAGAAACTCTACTGAAATCAGGCATGATGTAAAAGGCTGAGCATGATGTTTTCATGACACCCGTAAGAAATGCAGCCCAAGAGGAGTTTGCCAGCGATACCCAACACCTCCAGCAACTTGAATTTTAAATAGTACAAAGCCCGAGTGGGGGCATTTTAGAAGAAAATTCTTTACTCTGAGGGTGGTGAAACACTGGAACAGCTTGCCCAGCGGAGGTTGTGGATGCTCCATCCCTGGAGGCGTTCAAGGCCAGGTTGGATGAAGCCTTGAGCAACCTGTTCTAGTGGGAGGTGTCCCTGCCCATGGCAAGGGGGTTGGAACTAGATGATCTTTGAGGTCCCTTCCAATCCAAACCATTCTATGATTCTATGATTTTCTGTGAGGATGTGAACAGCAAAAGATATAATGCCGGGAAAATGAGGTTTATGGTTAGGTGTTTTTTTAAATGAGTTTACAAATTCATGTTGGGATGACACTAATTTTGCCTTTACTAGAATTTTACATGTAATTGGCAAATGTCAAACCTTCTCCTTGTGAAGACAAGACCTAACTCCTCTATTACAATCCCACTATTAACACTGCACTGGTCACTCCTAAAAACATTAGAAATAACCATATCACTTTGCTAGGTTGGAGAGCTTTTGGTGTAGTAGCTGGGAGAGCTAAGCATAATAACAGTGACAAAAAAAAAAAAAAAAAGATGGTGCCAGAAAGGTTTTCCCCTTCTTCCTCACCAGTCATTTTCCTGGCATGTGTTTGAATGCCTCTCAGCCTTTTATACCTAGGAGCAGAGGTTATAATAATGGCTTTAAATGTGTAATCTTGTGCAATAAAACCCCTGCCATTAATGCAAGGTTAAGTATCTGATTTTTAAATCTGTGAAGGTCAGGAAAGTAAGGAGACAAAATTACATTAAACTTCCAAGCTAAATTGCATTGGTATTAAACAGAGTTTACAACTGCATGATGTAGTGGAGGAGCATCTGTCCCAACAGTACGAAAAACATGTTTATAATGACTTACCTGGTTCTCTGACTGATCAGTGAGCAGAGAAATCGATATCAAGCTGAGGCAGGACCACACAGCATGGAGCCTGTGGTTCCTTGGGCCAGACAATCGTCAATCGTGTTCCCTCATCACTCGCCTTCCCAGGAGCATGAGTTTATAAGACTACACTGCAAAATAGAATGTATGGCTGGGCACTGGCTCCATTATCTAGACAGAGAAGAAAAAGGCCTCTTCAATCGATTAATCAGTTTTTAGCTTCAGGCTTTAGACTGCTGCTTTCTGGTGAGATTTCTTGTACTATCCTCGGCAAATGGCTGAAAAAGCAACTGGAGAATGCTTGCACAATATGGACCAGTTATATTTGGAAGCTGACAAGCCTGTCCTATCCAATGTTTTTACAGAATCTATAAAAAGAGCAGGAAGAAAATTGTCGTCTTTTTACTTTCCTTCCTGTTTCTTTGGACCTTAATGAAGTCCAGTTAAACTCTTCAGTCTCAGAATGCTCCCTGACAGTTTAGCCATATTGAATTTATTGGTTTTTGAACTTAATCTTGATAAGTGGCATGATTCCTGCTTAACATTCTCTTATGTGTTATGTTTTGTCCATAATTGTCTGTGAAACATTGTGTCATGATTCTATACAAAAGAAATTTTGCAAAAAGTTCTATAGTTACTTTGGTTGAAGTGAGTCCTGCTTGCAGCAGTATTTAAAAACAGAACTAGGTGAAGATCTCTCGAAGGATTCTGTGTGATGATTTTAGTTTGCTTTTAATTAAACTTTCTTCTTCCTCCCTTGAAGCTTAGTCCTCTCTGAGGCCTGACACATTCTGTGGAAATATTCACCAAAATTCACATCAGCTCAGTGAAAACTTCAGCAAGGTCCAAATTGCAGCTGGTATTCCAGGAACTCATGGCTCATCTATGATGAGTGCCTTTTATTTGAAATGAGTCAAATGTCAGTGTTAGTTTAGGCTCAGTCAAACCTAAATTTTAGTTCTACTGAGCTAATATCCCTAAAAGAAGCATAGGTAATGATGTGCTAATTTGATGTGTATTGATTGGATGTGAGCTTTTGAGGAAGCTCACCTAAGGCCTCAGCTTGTCAGAGGAAAGCTGCAATTATATAGAAATATTTTTATGCCTCTTTGATCTCTGCAACTGCTGCTTTTCTGTGTTTTTCACCTTTTTCCTCCCCATCCTGATATCACCAGAATCAACTTGTCTTTACTCATCTCGTTGCACGGCCTCTTCCCTTTGGTTTTGTATAACTACCTCCTTCATCCTTATGACTGCATGTGATAGAGAGATGGCCTGAAGCAGTAAAGAAGGACCTCTTCTTTCCTGGGTTCGTCCTACACATGTTATATTCCTGCCAGAGGTTTTTTTGTTTGCAGGTTACCTCATGGCAGCTCACATATTGGTAAACAATAATTTGGACAATCTCAAAAAATTTATTCCAGGCTACAGATGTTAGCTGTTTTGCTGGAAGACTATCAGAAATGGCAGTGAAGGGAACTGTTGCCAGACTGGATTATCACATGCCAAGGATGAATTTTCGTGCATAGCAAAACTCAAATTCAGATCAATGCTATGATCCTGCTCTATATGTAATCTAAAGGCAAAGGGGCTCAGGTATTTCACTCATGAGGTGTGATGTGTCACTGAGACACAGACGATTCCAACACTGTGAGGGTGAGGAATGCATAAGGAAGTAGAGAAATACAGGAAGACAGATGTGTTCATAACTGGCCTGGTTCACTGAAATCCTTGTGTGTGGGTGATGCTTCTGGAGGTACTGTTGCAGTAGGTGATAGTGAGATGTGCCTACAGAGCTGGTGGAGCATAAGGGATTTATTATCTCTTAATACTTTTTATGAGGTTATCCTTTTAAAGGAAAGATTTTCAAAACAAGGAAAGGTCTTTATAGATATTAATAATAGAAGTTATTGAAATATAGGACATTTTAATGCCTTTGCATTCTCCCCTAGTCCTAAACTCAGGCTCACACAGTCTGAGTCAGCCATGTGGAAACAGGAGACTGGCAGGGTCTTCCAAGATGGAATGTACTCTTAACTCATTCCTACAATGTGTTCTGCTCCCTCCTGTGGTAAATGAGACCTAGCTATGTATGCCATGAAGTGGTATAAATCATAATGGGTGCTAATCTTAAAAAAACAAAACAAAACAAGCCTGTCAGGAGAACAACTTTCATATCAATACACTGACATTCTGTTTTTTGGTGCAAGCAAGATGTTAAAAAGATTACTACTGCATAAAAACTTCTTTATTGAAAGCCAAGTAGAAGAATGCATCACACTTAAGAGAGTGTATTTCCCAAGAGGTACCTTCCTTCAGCTGAGCCTTGAGCCTGAGCTCTCAAAAAGAAATAAATATTCATCTACATGGAATATTACTTAGCTTGTTGCATAAGAAGGTTGAAAAAATGTTATTGGTAAAGTTAGTAGAAACAGTAAGAGTGAAATTAATATAACAGCCAGAATGATATGATAGTTTAAGGGAAATCCATTTATAACCTTAAGGGGCTTGTTCATAATTGTTACTACTTTTCCCAGAATGGTTGGAGAATGTGTCATAACCTACATTTTAAGTGCAGTAGCTGTAGTGTATTGTCATAGTCTCTTTATCTTTAAAAAAGCCTCAGATTTTGTAATAAAATAAAACAACCTTAGTAAAGTTTAGTTATGTTTATTTATCTGAGGTCAGAACATTTATATTTAAATCAGAGAGGCGAGATGCCTCTTACAGCTGTGCTGTGTACTAATAATGGGGATACCAGCAGTTTTCATAATACTTTTTAAAACATGTTTTTGCCTGAATTGTTTGTCATAAGCCTGTACCTGTGTTTAATGTGTGTCTGTTCTGTATGTTAAGCACCTAGTTTCAGAACTGAGTGATATATATGGCAGTACTATATGATAATGGATAGAGTTTCAGAAAGTGAGAAATTGAACATTATGCATTTTATTGGAGATTTGTGAAGTTGCAGGCTTCAATTTGCTACAGACCAGTGAAGCTAAACCAGCGTTCACAAAAATGGGAAATTTTAGAGAAATAAACCTAAAACTTTTTTTTCTCCTGCCTCTTGCTGTCCTGAAGGTTAAAACTGTCGTACTTTGTGCTAACAGTAAGCTTTATTGCATGGACTTTGCAGTATTTTGGACTATTCCTGCATTAAACTGTTGTATTTTAGTAGTATTGAGGCTACTTACCAACTTCCAGGTGAAGAAGCTCTGAAGGAGTAGTGAATTTTACACCTCAGTGGTATTTTTTTTTCAGTTAATAGGTTGTACTAGACATAAAACCACAATAAGCTAAAAGGAACTCAAGGTTTATTGATCATAGAATCATAGAATGGTTTGAGTGGAAAGGGACCTTAAAGATTATCTCATTCCAATCCCCTTGCCATGGGCAGGGACACCTCCCACTAGAGCAGGCTGCTCAAAGCCCCATCCAACCTGGCCTTGAACACTTCCAGTGCTGGGACATCTACAATCTCCCTGGGCAGCCTGTTCCAGTGTCTCACCACCCTCATAGTGAAAAACTTCCTTACATCTAATCTAAATCTTCCCTCCTCCAGTTTGAAGCCATTACCCCTTGCACTATCACTACCAGCCCCTGTAAAATGTCCCTCCCCAGCTTTCTTGTAGGCCCCCTTCAGATACTGGAAGGTTGCAGTGAGGTCTGCCTGATAACTCTTGATTACTCTCCCCTTGATAACTCTTTCTTTCAGCTCAGGTGTTGGTGCAAGAGTTAGTGCAGTTAGTGTGCTAACAACTGTAAGTTAAAGGTGTATTATCTTATTATTTTTGTAAATGGCAACTAAAGTAGAATTAAATGGTGTAACTGTCTTTCATTACTTTGAAACAAAATAAAATTATGAGGAAAAAATGATAATAATACTTTTTGGTAGGCCACCACCTGAAATATCAGATATTAGGACCTCTCTTCTTAACATCAAATTCTTGCTTTTAATCTTGAAAGCAGTGGTTTGTTACAGATCAGCTTTGCATTTATGAATGCTAAGAATTGTCAAATAGATTGTACAACCTAGAATAAATGATATAGAGATAAGAGGCAGTATTTTAATGTGAATGTAATCAGTAAATTGAACAATTATTCATCATTGTGACATGTATGTCATGAGATGAATACTCAATGTTATTCTACCATGTTAACAGTGACAATAGTATTTACCTTCAATTTAATCTTTTACTTTTAAAATAAGGTTGTCCAACTACTAGAAAATAATCAGATTTTAAGTAACAGAGCTCTAGAAATTAAATTCAGTAAACTTTCTCTATTTTGAATGTTTTCTTTCACATAATATAATAGCTGAATTCCTGTTAATGAAAATTATGTACTAATCTGGTAAAATGCCACCTCACTTTTAAAGCTTTTCATGCTTGTAATATTGGCTTTAAGTCAAGGGGAAAACTTCTATGAAGTATCCCAACTAACTGCAAAACTGTACTTGTGATATAATGTGATAGAAAGTAGTCAAGAGAGTGAAGGGTCTCTAAGGAATGTTAAAAGGCAACAAGTCTCGCTTGCATGGAGCTGATAGATGCACTTAAAATCCAAAAGATTAACAGATAATACTTTATTACTCTGTTCTGATTATCATAACTCTACATTTTATTTACATATTTTGAAGTGAAGCCTGCAAGCACTGAAGTTTGGAATATTCCTTACCTCTTCCTTATTTACTACTTCATCTACATCCCACTCTACTTTCATCCTGTAGCATCTCCAGCAGAGGTTATTTCATAGAATCATGGAATCCATAGAACGGTTTGGATTGGAAGAGACCTCAAAGACCATCTAGTTCCAACCCCCTCTGCCATGGCAGGGACACCTCCCACTAGAGCAGATTGCTCAAGGCCACATCCAACCTGGCCTTGAACACCTCCAGGGACTGAGCATCTACAACCCCCACTGGGCAACACGTTCCAGTGTCTCACCACTCTAAGGATAAAGAATTTCTAATTTCCAGTCGAAATCTACCCTCTTCCAGTCTGAAGCCGTTACCCCTTGTCCTATCTCTTCAGGCCTTTGTGAAAAGTATTTCCACAGTCTTTTCTCATCTTGCAGGCAGAGTTAGTACTGTTTAAGCTATCAGAATTAAACCAGGGAAGGCACCTGAGTGAAGAGAAAATCTGCTCTGTGCTTTGAGATCAGAGATGCCAGATTTATGGCATACTGAGTGCAATCTGACTCTGGCCTCTTCCCATGTCCGTACAGTACACCAGCTGAAGCAGGGACCCTATGGAAATGTGTTATTGTAATAAAAGGCCATATGAGGGTTAAAGGGCAAGTATCAGTCTAGAATCTGACACTGACAGGCTGACATATAAACTTTTAAAAGATAAATGGACTGTTTTTAGGAGGAAAACAAACTGTAAGCATCATCCCAGTAGATGTTGTTACAGACTGTTGTGCTTGCAATCTTGATCCTCCTGTTGATATTGAAAAAGTGGTTACATTATCTGGCAGGCTGGTGGTGTTGGTGCTCACAGTGGGCAGGAAGGGCTTGGGGGACCTGCTGCCTGCAGAGGTCTTCCCTGGCATCCAGAGCAGTTTTGTGGATGCAGCTTTGGCCAGTCTGGACAAACCTAGGGCAAAATAACTCGTTGGGTTATTCATGTAATGAAGAGGGGTCTGAGTAGTGCTTCTGCATGATGCTATGGGCCATCATGTGTCCCAGCCCTTTGCAGGCACAGTTTGCCTTTCCAGCTCTTGCAACTGTGTCCTGGGAGCTTGAGGCATTACAGCATTTTGGAAAGCTGGAGACAAACCTAAAGATATTTCTGGTTCTGTGAGTCCTGATCCTGGCAACTGATGACCTACAGGTGCAGCGAGGTCCTCTGCCTACTCCCCCAAAGCGTGTCAGACATTTCTAATTAGACTGCCTGTAGAACTGTTAGTACAAACCAGAGTTTCCATGGAAAATAATGTCCCACAACCAAATTAAGTTGTGCTGCAGTGACTTGAGCCTTTGTTACTGAATGCTCCCTGCCTGTTTCTGGTCTCTCAGTATGCCTTCTGCTGCATGGAAACACCAACTAAAGGGGCTGCTTAGCTCAAAATAAGGCTTGACAGTTTTAAAAATGTCGATGTTGGGTAGGACAGCAGCAGATTCCCAATGCAGCTCATCAACAGCTGGGTTTTGTGTGAACATTTCTGTCCACGGTGCTTGCTACCCGTGAAAATGAGACTACTCAGTCTCTTCATAAATATCCAATAAGCTATAATGTTATCAGTCTTCCTAAAAATAAAATATTAAACACTGTAAATGGTATTTGACCTCTATTACAATGTCTGGAGGATTAGAAATGCTCCGATTTTGAGCAGCATGTTGTCCCATGTGCCCCAAGCCTGAGCTGTGTGTCTGTGGTTTGAGCCTGTGTCAGGGGATGCCTGGAAGGGGGCAACCTGGGTGAGCGCTGCCTTTCCCCAGCACCTGCCACCAATGTTCTGAGCACTTCTCAGTGCTTTCACTTGTGTTTTAGAAACTCTGGGATTATGGAAAATGTGGTACTATGACATCTCCAGACACCATTATCAATGATGTGGTATCAAGCTGCATTCTGTCAGCTTTGCTTTCTTTTTTTCCAGAGATAATGACATTGCAAGACTATTTTTAAAATCTATACTTCCAGTTCCCTTCTAAGCAATAATAACATATGTTTCAAAACAAGGATGAATTTGCCATGGAAAAGTGCCATATTTTTCTTTAACAGCCAATAAATAATGTTTTGTGTTGCTGAATGAGTGAAGCTGAACCGGTTCCTTAAGTTGAGAACACACAATTATTATGGACTAATGTGTCTATTCTCATTTCTGTCAGAATATCCATCACACTTCCATTTTGAAATCAAAGATAAGGAGCAAAGATTATTATCTGGCGCTAGGGTTTTGATTTGCCAAAGAAAGGAAGGGAAAAAGGAGGAGCAGGGGCATAATAGAGGATTTTGTCTCTGTGTATGTAGCCTGGTTACTAACAAGGAAATGAATAATAGCCAAACAGAAGCTATTAAGATAAAATGTCAAACCAATCCCCTTACGTGGGTAGTGGTATGTGTCTTAACTTCTCTGTCTTTTGCAACTGTCAGAACTTTTTTTCATAAATTAAGCTGAGAAAACCTGGTCCAGGCGCCTTTGCTGTGGGGAGAGGAGGGAGGAAATCTGGGCAGTTACGGTCACAGTATCTGTGTGGACATTTTGCTTGTGGGGCTCCATTGGGTCTGCCCTGTGTTTGGATACAGCCTGTTTTTGCTAGTGACTGGGATGGTAGAACAGAGATCCTGCCTATGAGATGGGCAGGTAATACACAGCTGCAGTGGGCTGCAAGGAAACTGGAAGATAGAGTTAGGATTCAAAATGGGTTTAATTGGAGCACTTGTCTGAAAAATTAGGATGCTGTTCAGCTATGGATGGTATAATACATCACATTCAGCAGGAATAATTAGCAGCCTGGGTACCAGATGGATAGATGGCATTGTTGTCAAAAAGCATATAGAGGATTATAGTGCATCACAGGCAAAGTATGTGTCAATAATGTCCTGCTACAGAGAACTAAAAAAATGTTCAGGGATATGTAAAATATTTTTAGTACTAATGTTGCCTGGCACCAAAAGGTCTCAGCTTTTCCCATGCACCCAGACAGGGAAACTGGACCTTGGGAAAGGTTTTGACCATTACGGAAGTGCAGAGGAGAGCAGTGAGGCTGATCAACAGCAATGTGAAAACAAGAAGGGGGACTAAAGAGCCAGAGAAAGGAGCCTAACAGAGAGAAGATATGGTAGGTCTTAAATTGACCAAGAAAGGTTTGTGCAAGCTGAAAGACTTTTCTAGCACAAGGCTTCACTTCCTTATGAAGGGTTGCTAAACTCCAGTTTTAACTGTTGATCCCTTCTTCAGCTCAAAACTGGACTTTTACCTGTTCTCTGCTCATATGAACAGTGTATGAAAGGGAGAAGGGAGGAATCAAGGTGTATTTAGTGGTAATAATCTCACAAAAATCAGAAGTCACTTCACCCATGCACCATGTAAGGCTTTACATTTTGAAATTTCATATTGCCTGAGAAATTTATTTTTCTCTCATTTTGAAGATGGATCATATAACCGATTTTTTTCCTTTTCCCTATATATTTTGATCAAAGTCCATTCCAAGTTTTGGTGGTCCGACCTGGTGTATTTTCTTCACTGGAAATTGTTTACACTTTTAGAAAGATAAAGTGTAAATATTTCCATTGTCTTGGTGGTAATTTTATAAAATAATGATAAAACATACAGCCTAATTTTTTGGAAAATCTAAAGGCTACGCTTGGTCTGATTGTGTCTCTTTTGAGTTATATATTATTTTACCTATAAACTACTAATTAAAATGGCATTGTGCCCAGTAAATGTCCGGTTGGATTTGTGTTGTCCAGCAGTAACTTCCTATCAAAGAGAAGTAAAAAATAATTTTATAATTTTTAATGGAAGTGTATTATTTAATAATGTTTTAGCTTTTGTCTTCGATAAGTCTTGCTGTAATTTTGTTGGTGTAATCTATGCTTAGCTTGTGTGGCGTGTTCAGTAATAACACTGCTTTGCTCAGTGTGAAAACACACTGCTGGCTTCAAATCCCAGTGCCTGTTAGACATCTTTCTAATTTGCAAATAATTTCTGGGTTTTTTTAAATTTATTTTGCTATAACATACTAATAAATCCACAGCCTAGAATTCAGTTACAAGCTCTTGTTTTCTACAGACTTCAATCCCATGACTTTTTTAAAAAAATAACCTTTTGAAATCAAAGAAATTCTCTTTTGTGAGGGTTCACTTGCTTGTTAGTTAACTTAAGCTCTTAAGTTGGAATACTGAATAGTTCCTGTGACCTGTGTGCTTACTTTCTAGGGAGGCCAAGGAGGACATTCTTTTGGGTAGGTCGACTGATGTACGCTGAACCTTTGCTTCACGTGATACACCTTGGCTATGGGATGTATGGGCAAGACCATCTGTAACTGAAACTTCAGCATGGATAAGGTGGTGTTGAAAAGCATGTGGAGGGGCTATGGGGAGCTGCAGGGGAGCAAGGAGCTGGAAGTACTTTTGGCCTGACTTCAGTAGGGTAGGCAAAGCACATGCTTCTCCGTACAGCTGTGGGGTCAGAGGGGATTCTGCTTTCCTTCAGGCAACTTCCTTCTGTGTCTAAGGGCTGTGAGACAATTTGATCTTGAGAAAGCTTGAGCTCAAAATTAGCCAGAAAACTTTCTGAACTCCTGTTTAATTTTTGCTGTTGTTTTAAGCTTTTCCCCTCACATTTCTGCTACTAATTTTGTGCAAACTTTTTTCAGAAAGGAGCTACTTCAGCAGCTTGCTATGAATCTCTGAGCACACCTAACTTGCATAAAATGGAGTGTATTGCAGGTGCCCTATCTTAACTAGGAAAATTTAAAACCACTGACTACAAATCCAAGCATGAAATGATCCAAAGTGGAACTCTGTATCTCATATGACCTTTTCTCCTTCATCTAAATTTAGCCCTCAAGTATACAGATGCATCTTGCTGTGCCCTTGCACCCAAGGACAGGACTTTGCCTACAGCATCTCGGCAAAACACTCTCCAGCACTCCCAGGCAGTAACAGATTGCAGTACTGTACCTGTCAGTACGGTATTAAAATTTCAGATTAAGATTTCTTTCCATGAACACAAAGAACCACACAAACATTAGAATCAGTTTGTAGTGCCGGGCTGCTGGCATGAATCTTTTATCTTTAAGCACAGGGACTGTTGCATCTGATTTCTTTATTTCACAAGTGCATTTTATTTCTCCACTTCTCATATCTAGATTGCAAGGAACTGTGTGTTCATATAATACAAAACTCTGGACTTGGACTTTGAAAGCTTGGGTTCAAGTCCCTGTTCAAATCCCATCACTTTCTGTTGTGATGACTGGCCTGTCACAGCTCAGTAGAAAATCCATTTTCTTTATTCCAGTACCTTCTGCTTTGTGAATAGTTCCAGGAATGTTTGAGGTGGAGGAACAATTTAATATCCCCTTGAGGCCCTTTTCAGTACTACTTTATTTTTGTGTTGAAACCTAGGTTTATAGAAGTGCAGCTCTTTTCAACTTACCAGTAACATTTCCAGAAGTAAAGGCATGAACAGCAAATTCATGTAAATCCTGCAAAACCGTGTATGTTTCACCACATTTTCACTGATAGATTCCCTCAGTTTAAGATCACACTATATGCAGCCTCTTCATGATCAATGTTTTAATCTTACAGAGGTATCATAGAATACCAGGTTAGAAGGGACCTCAAGGTTCATCTGGTCCAGTCTTTCTTGGCAAAAGCACAATCTAAACAAGCTGGCTCAGCACTCTGTCCAGGTGGATCTTAAATGTTCAATGTTGGGCACTCCACTGGTTTCCTGAGGAGATTATTCTAATGGCTGATTGATCTTATGATGAAAATTTTTCCTCATGTCCAAGTAGAATCTCTCAGGACTAACTTTCACTCATTACCCCTCGTCTTTTCCATGTTACTCCTTGTAAAAGGCCAGTCTCCATCTTCTTTGTAGCCACCCTTTGAACACCCATGTGTAAGCATTTTCCTGTTTAGACGAATTTATAAGTCTATAATAATTTCCTGTTATTTTATGTAAACATTCTTTATCTTTCTTTTTTAATCCAGTCAGTCTCTAGTGTAATAGCTGCTAATTTAGATCCTATCCACCTTCCCCCCTCCCTCCAGTTCCTTTCTGCTGCTGTTGTAACCTCTCTCAGGTTCTTTTCTGTTTGTTTGTTTGGGTTTTTTTGTTCTGTTTTTCAGACCTTATTACTCAAAAATTCAAAAGTTGAGAGTGATGCCTTGAAACTGAGCCTTGCTTTCTTTTGTTTATTTTGGATTAATTCCTATCCTCCTATCCTCATGTTCATTTTTTTTTAAGGAAAGGGAAATCAGTGTTCTGAGCTTACTTTGTAATATGTATGTATTTTTATGCCAGTAATAATCTCTATGCTTTTACTTTGTTCAGATAACACCCTACTTATTACTTTTTTTCTTTTACAACATCTTGAACCTTGCATAATTTCAATAACCAATGTTTTTACCTCTTGACCTTCCTAGCTGTGGTCTTTAAAACAATTCTGTTTAGCACATTGCTTATATCTTGACTTGTATCTTTATTCTCAGATGTTTCCAAGTAGCAGTTGCAAAAATAATTCTTATTACGTGTGAAGAAATAGAGAAGGAAACCAGGTTTGTATTTCATTTCATGTGTGAATAGTGCAGTGGTCAGTTTTATCTCCTGCAGGAAATCTCTGCCAATTGCCTTCATGAACCTCTAGTCTTCTTCAGTCTTCTCAGGTCTTGTGAAGTGATGGCAGGTTGTAGCTGTTGAGGAGAAAACGATTGCATGGTTTATAAGGGCATAAGCTTCTAGAAGCATTTTAATAGCAAGGGAAAGATTTTTTGAAATGGTTTCTGTATTAAAGGGCAAATGAACATATTAGGTTGATAGAGGCTTCTGGTATTAAACAGACAGGCTGCTTCATTTTGTGCCTGTTGAAATTCTTTTTCAGTACCCCAGACTTAGTTAAAATGTGAAATAAACAGGCTTGATGATCACAAAGGCTTGGTGGTTCTTTCTCTGAGACATCCATGTTAGTAACAAACTCTGCTGGCTTGGCACAGGGCATAGGGCTGGCACGCAGCTTTTGAATGGGGTAATCTAGTTTTGCTACACCGTTATGACAAATCTGTCTTACACCTGACATGGACTCTGACAGCACTAACCATCTAATAAATCAGT
>VZZY01004316.1:6821-17246 GCA_013400335.1 Eurystomus gularis
CTTGTATTCCTGGATATTGATGTCTCTCTGGCAGTAATAAAAGATGTTAGCACTTATGCATAGAACTTATGCATATGAAATAGCTGGAATAGTTTTATCTGACCTGGCAACAGAGCTCTAGGATTCAGAAGACAATGTACTAACAGTTTAACTGTAGATTGTTAATGAACACTGAGATACCTTTTTTTTCCTTCTGTGAATAATGGCAAAAACCGTATTTAGGAAAATAATGGAACATCACCAATTCATTTGCTATTAGAAGCCTTAAAAAGCTGAGAGTCTGACAAGTCACACTTATTAGGATGACACGTCATCCAGATCTTACTTCTATAGCATATGTTTGATATATCTATGAAATACATACACTCAGTATCTGTAATTTACTGTCATCAAGCAGAGAATACACTTGGGTTTGTGGCACTTTGCAGCTCCACGAGAGCACTGACGCTCCACATCACATACAGGGATGATGTACTAAGAGTCCTTGTTCAATTTTAGATCATGTCAGACTTGTATGAAGCTGATTAAATTTTATGTTTCAGCAATAATTTGTACCTCTTTAGAAGATTTCTAGACATAACCCCAGGTTATTTCTGTACTTTTTGGAATAAATAGCAATTTCAATTTTTAATAAATACATATATTTACTATGTATATATGTGTTTGGTAATCAACCACATAGACATTTCAGAAAATTCATGACACTGGAAAAACTGATCACAGATACGTTCTTTGCCAAATGCAATCAGACCTAACGTATCGCATCTCTGCAGCTGCTATGTTGTTTTCACCTTCTTTTAATTACGAAATTTGTATTAAATTTACTGGATTTTGCATTCTGTCTTTACATGTTTTTCATCTTCCCTCTTTCTTCATCTCCTTTTACTAATTCCTTCCTCCTCTTTGAGGTTTTATTTTCTCCCAGGACACTGACTTTGCCCAATAATTCTTCACAAAGAGGTTGACAATCTAGAGCACTAAGGTGACACCTAAACCGACATATTTGTAACCTGAGTAAACATTCAAAACTGTATTATGTTTAATGGACATCTCATCCTGCTTGCGCTCAAATAAAGCAGAAAGTCAGACAACATATAATGGAAAAGACTCATTTCACATACTACTTTGAAACACATTATCTCCTCCAGGTAAAGAAAACCATTTGTTTTTTATGATACGAAATGTAGTGGCCATTTTTCCTATTTTAAATGAAAGCATAATTTAATCAACATTTTTTAAACTCTACATTCCATGCTCAGAAATACAGGTTATCAGATAATACTACTTGTATCAGTACCTCAAAATCCCTAGAAACAACCCTTGGAAATTCCACATTTCTTTCAATTCTAATCCTATCTGCACAAATTACTAATTCTTAACTGCTGTCTCTAAGTTTGCTTATGTTTCTCATTAAAAACTCTAAACCACAAAACCCACCATCACTCAGCTTCTAACCAGAAACACATAAAGCTTTGTTCATTTCACTGATAACTCTCATGGCTAGCTGTTGATGTCCTGTGTGGCTGTACTTCTATCTCATCATTATCTCTAAATCTTTTAATCATGTTCTGCTGTTTCCCTAAATACTTTTTTTTTTTTTCTCCATATGCTTCAGAGTAAGTCCCCTGTCCCTAATGAAAGACAAGAACAGAGTTATTTCAGAATATATACAAATATGTATAAAACATTTCAAAATAATTACAGGTGTATTAAAAAATTCAGACAGTGGAATAAATGCTTTATTTATGTTAGCTTTAAATGGTCAGCTAGGATGAGACAAATATAAAATTAAACAGTGGTGAATATGTACTACAATAGTGGTAAAATTTTAGGACTTGAAGGCCTAACACCTTAATTTAGCATATTCCACTGAACTAGTGCCAGAAACTGATGCTGTGTAATAAATATATTAAAGGTAATTTTAAAGATCAGCATAAATGAAATCACTAACGTTAGACTTGTTCTTATCCTACACCTTTTTGACCCAGAGGGGACAATGTAGTTTAATTTTGGACTATCAGGGCATCATTTGAACTACAAATTTAAATATTTTTTTTCTCAGTTTTGATCAATGTAAAAGTTTAATGGAACCACAATTAACAGAAAGGTAGTATGACAGTATGAGAAAGTATGACAGATAAGAATTTGAAAAAGTTTGTATTGTCTAAATATTTTTCCCAGTTTTCTCTTCAATACTCTCATCCGATTTTCTTGTAAAGAATATGGTTATATCTGCCAATCTTTGAAAATCAGGCTTTGAAATGGAGAAAGTTGTTATCAGATGTGTAACAACTATGGACTTTCTCCAAAGTGATACTTTGTCAGGTTAATAGAAAAATTAAGTCCTTTGTAAATTTAGTATGCCAAGTAAAGATACTCCAGCTTCTTTATAACTGATTTTTTAACATGTAACTAAGCAATACATTTGAATGCTTGATCATAATAACTTCAAAAAGTTCAATAGATTTTAAAGCAGACTTACTTGTTTGGAAATAATTTTAAGTAATATCTTGTCAGAAAAATAATTGGTTTTTTGGCCAGACCGGGTTTTTTTATCTTTTGCTTTATTGCTAACTACAGTAATGAAGAAGTCCCTAACTCTCAAGACTGAAGTCAGTTTACTCAGCAGCAATAATACCATCTCCTATTAAATCAGTTTTGCTTATGAGGACTTTGAAATTAATATAATACCAGGTTTCCATAATAGAACACACACTATGTTGCTGTCAAAATGGAATTGCATCTCTGTATTGAGATATTGATTTTAATTAAAGAAAGTCAAGAAATGGAGAGGAGCACTGGAAGTAACACTGGCCTATGAACATTCTTGGAGAACCAGTTTAGCTATGAAATGTTTTTTTCTAAACTACACAACCAGGGGCTCCAACCTGGAGATCTGTCAGGGACCTGGCAAGATCTGCAGCCACAGCACCTGCACAGAGCAAGTTCAGACATGGGCTCAGTCCATGCTGCTCAGGGCTTCATCGAGTCAAGGCATAAAACCTCCGAGGATGGAGATAGTCCAGCCTCCCTGGGCCCCGGTCCCAGCACTTGGTTGTCCTCATGGGGATAAGACTTCTCGTTATCTCCAATCTGAGCCTCTCGTGTTTCGGCTTGTGCTCCTGTTTCTCACCCTGCCACCACTCACTCCTGTGAAAAGCCTGGCTGCATTTCCTCCATCCTTCCCATTGGTGCTGGGGATGCTGTTGGGTGCCCCTGAAGACAGCTCTTCTCCTGGCTGAACCAGTCACAGTCCCACAGCCTCTACTCACAGGGAAAGGGTTCCAGCCACACTGCCTCTGTGGCATCCCCTCAACTCCTGCGATTTTAAATATATTTTTAGTGTATCAGTTTGACTAAAACTGCAATCAGTAAGCAGAAGTGGTCTAAGGAGCCTTGAATATGGGGAATAATTCCTGCCTTGATCTACTGGCTCTGCCCCTGTTCACCCAGCCCAGGATACTGTTATCCTTTCTTTGCAGAAATTCTAGCCTTCATTTGGTTATATGAGACATAAGCTGGTTTCCTTAAACAGTCATATACCCAAGTGTCTTAGGAGTTTGCTACTGCAATATTAGCACAAATATCCTGTTTCCTAAAAGTCCAATGAATTAAAATTTTTACTTAGGAATATTCTGTTCTAACAAAATTTACATTCAGCAAGTTGCTTATGACTTCCAACACAAAATTGTTAAAAATAATACTGTTAAGAAGATACGTTTTCTTTTCGCAATAACTTGTTAAGTTGCAAATTCATGTTTTTTCTGGGCACCATTAAAGAAATTTATTCTGTCAACCACTTCTTCAAGAAATGACTTTATTAGAAATAATATGCTTTGACAGATATTAAAACAATGACAGTGAGACATTAATGTAGGTCTATTTAACATGTTTTATTACCTTAGAGGTTAATTTTTATGTGGGCTACAAGTGCCATAAATAATTGGACTAAACTAGTGGTCCTCATTTTAATGGGATTCTGTTTTTCAATGCTTTGTGGGCTTTTTTTGTGTGTGTACTCTGAGGCATTTATTTATTTAAATTTATTTCAAAGAGAGACAAAAATGTCAGATGGATGCTATCAAAACTATTTTAACATCATGATATACAGTTTATGAAACTGACTTTCCACAGATGTTTATTAAAAACATAAAACAGTCACTGTATCTGAAACAAAGAAACATTTAGCTTCATATGCATCGTATGTCAATGGCCAAGATGAGATGTAGAGATAAAGAGTGTAATAAGACAAATATGTAATTAACCTTCCTCAATGTATTATCTCAGCATCTAGTGATTTGAAGCTGAGAGACCTGTTATATATGTGTACTCTCAAAAAATACGCTCTGGTGTACTCCTAGAACAGAAAGGTGGAGCTATTCCATGCTCTGTTATTTTCTGTGTTATCTATTAGAACTCCATTATCCTCCATCTGCAAATTTCCTAAATATCTGGAATTGCTAAAAGTAGGAGGAAGCTTAGGTGCTAGACCTGGAATACAGCTGCAAATGAAATTCAGTTAGCTCCCACAGGTGTCTGACAAACATCACTTCTACCTAATCTCATATTTACTAACTCATAGGAGGTATTAAAATCCTTACTGACCGACTCAGTTGAAGACATGCTTGCCTTGACGGAAATAAAAGTATATGGAATGAGAATGGGCAGAATTAAAAAATTTTAAAAAAAGGTGCTAAAACAAGTGGTAGTAAAATAAATGAAAAAAGAAATCATGTGTTTGTGATGCCATTTCCAATGGATGGCTTTCCAGTTCCCATTTTGCTTTACAAATGCATGCTTATATTGCTAGATTTCATGGAAATGAGCAGCACAGCCATTTAAAAGACATCATATAAACATTCTTTTTATTACAGTGAAATGCAAATATCAAGTCTTAACAAGTAAATCTAGGGTCTGTAATTTTAAAAGAGCAATAACAATAACCTCAGGCTATGTTTTCATTTTGCGGTTGACTTTATGAGAAGCAACTGTTACTTCTGTGTGGCACTTCGATGAGTCAGAGGAATGTTCATTCAAGTTAAAAGACTGGTAATCTGGTAGTATTTGTGATGAAAAGTCAATGATTATTGGTAAATCCATTCACACTACCCATCACACTGCCCATGACAAGGCTTTTAACCTATTTTAAATTTAAATGTCAATATTTGCATAAAAGTTTCTCAGGAAGATTAAACCTAAGCAGGAATATTAGTGAACCTTGTGATAAACTTTTCTAAGTAGAAAATCTCTTCATAGATTCCCTCAAAACCCAGGCAATTATACTGGAAGTTTCTTAGCAGACAGCTAGCAGATAGCAATGAATAGTTTACCTACCAATAGCTACACTTCCAGAGGCACACAAAAATGCCTCTTTATTTCAGAAGATAGGAGTTGTACAGATAGAGCTAACCTTTACAGTCATTTGAAACAGCTGAAGAATACATAAAACTAAAGAGATTTTGTGCCTGAGATACGTAAGACATTTTTATCTTTGTAGATAGAAATTATTTACTGATTTTATTTCCTCCTATATAATAAATCCATACAAAGAACAAATGGTTATATGCACACTTGATTGTGACTTCCACGCAAAACTAAACTGATACAATAACTTCACATAATTTTGATAAAAAGATTGCAAGTTGTCAGAATTTCAGGATAAACACCTTAAGACTGCAATAACAACTGTAAAAAAGTTTACATTTGGGGCTCACAGTGTACAGCGATATGCAAATTTGTTTAGCATATTCTATAGAATAGCTAGTAGGCAGAGTAGATGCTTTGCATTAGTTCCCAAGGAAGATTAAAACATTTAAAACTGTTTAATACCACACAGATTTCAAACACCTTGTCTCTACTTCAGTATTGCCATGACAAATTTTGACAAGTCATATGATCCTCCTGGTGGATTAAAAAAAAGTCCAGGATAAACAACCTACTGCTGTTACTTTAGTTAGAGACAATTTTATTGACTTTCTTCACAGTAAATTTTTATTTACAGTCAACTTGAAGGGTCTTAGAGAAACTGTGGTGCTGTATGGTTCTTTTAGAGCCTATTCACCAAAGGAATTTTTTATTCTTTAGCCCTGAACAACAAGTCTTCAAGCCCACCTATGTCTACAGGATTCCTCACAGTTATCAAAGGAAATATTAAGTTTGACAGCTGGGCTCCACAACTAAAGCACATACCTTCCTAAAATGTGATTTATTTTACAAGAGAATAAACATCATGATCACAATATATACAGCTCCACTGTTAATATATTTGTATTTCTCATTCATGGTCAAATTAAACTAGAATTGGTTTGGTGATCTTATGCCTCTAAGGAGATGGCAAAATAGATTGGAATGGAAACTTCATACCCAAAACTGCATGAACAGCATAAAACCCTGGTTTTATCTCTACCAAAACCATGACTTACAGGGAATAAGGTGGTACAATATTTCATGATGTCTATTTTGAATATCAGATATGTGGTAGTTTATCCATTATGTAATAGAAGTTATTCAATAATTCTTGACAAAGTCCTGAAGAATAATTTTCTATTCAGTATTCACATGTGATATACCAGTTTTATTCCAGCTATCTGAAATTCTCCTTTCCCAGTTTAAAGAGAAAACTGGTCTCCCAAAATCCAGAACTACAATGCAACCTCTGTGATGGTTGGAATGGGACTACCACTGGTCTTTAACAGAAACTTTTTTCCCCACTAATTAACAACCCTTTTCCAAATGCCTGCCTAGTATCATTTGACGTAGGCCAAAACTGCAGAACTCTCAAAGAATGGTGGAGAAAAACTATTAATTTTTACATCTTGGAAAATATATGCATATAACAAATCTACTAGAATGCAGATGTTAGAGTGGGAAATTTAATGCATATCAGTTGCATCAGCAGTCAAACCGAGAAAACAAGAGCGAGGCTCAAACATTAATTGTTATCCATTCTTGTATTATCATGTTATAACAATGTGGCCAAGGATAGAAAGCACGTCCCCTAATTAGGTAGCAGCATTAACTTTCTGTCATTGACTAGCCCTCCTGATATTGGCCTTTTCAATAACAGGATTTAAGTACAGCAGTTGCCCAGATAACAGAATCACGTTATTGGTTGTCTGTTGCACTTCAAATATGCTACTATTGATACAATTCTGCCTCATCCTGAAACAATGTGGTGACAACAGTTTATGTAGAAAAAATGAGCATTAAAAAAAGGATGGTAAAAAGCATCCCAGAGTGCGTTCATAGCTTGACCACATGAAATATAAAAAAAAAGTGAGAGAAAATTATTATTTTTGCCCAGAGTTCACTCTCTTGTTTGCCTTAGTAATGCAACTTTATTTAAAGTGTAAGAAGTGCAACACTTTACCTGGAAAAACATGTCTTTGGAGTTTTTCTATTAATTTTTTGAGTAACAGAATAAATTGTTTAGCATTATTTTCTTAAGATTAAACAAACTGATTGTATACTATTTTGTATTTGGATGAACTTATATTCCATTCACTGACATCCACTCCTAGATTCTACTCTTGAGATTCTTCATGTCTCTTATAGCAGCTGCCCCTCCACAAAATTGTTATAGTATGTAAGAGCTAAAATGAAAGAGCATGAGGGATCTCTACTGTAGATTTTAAATTATTTAATAAATGGTCTTTTCATCAGAAAATTCCTTGTATTTACTCTAATATCAAGACATACTACATCCTAAATAAAAAAATAGTTAGCAGTTATTCATTAACACTCACAGGAAAAAAATAATTGTGCAATAGCAAAAATTCTCATACACTACTCATTGTAATCACTCTGTTAAAGTCAGTAACATCTTCCTGAAAATTAAAAAGAAGCAATACGCTGCTCACATTACTTACTGACTTTATGCTAGCAGAGACTAAGTTGCCAGGAGACAATATGCACCTTAAGATATCAGCACTGATTTTGCAGGATAATAAAATCCCTACTGATCTTGTGTGCAGCAATCAAAATATTGGAGAAGTTTCTTGTTACTCAAGAGTTTTATCTAAATGCAATATTCTAATACTTTTCTCAGTATACAGTAGGAAAGGTCATAATGCAGCAAAATCCCTAAATTATTTAAGCCTTCCTACGGGCATTTAGTCTATATATCTTGTAATGATAAGTGTACGATGGAACAAGTGGTTAAAGCAGCTTGTCCCAATTCCTACTGCTAGTAAAAAGGAAGCCAATAATTAAAATTCATTAATTAAACACTTATTTAATAAAGTAGTAGGGGGAAAGAAGGGGAAAATGACAAATTCCTTTTTTGAAACAATTTTTACTGTTCAATATAAAAAGCACCTGACAAAAATCAGTATTTTGTTTCTAAGAATAAAGGCTTCCATGCTTTTAGACTGCAGCATTTATATATTTTGTCTAACCTCCAATATTATTTTTTTATTTGCGTTTTTTGCTTACACCTAGGTTCACACTTTGCATTTACAGTGAATTCAGTTTTACTAACCCTACTCCTTTTTAAGATAGGGTATACATTGCAGACTTTGGCCATAATAGTTCCATTTGCCCATGGTATGATGATACAATACCTCCAATTCATGCAAATACAACAGGAAAAAATAAATTAAGTCTTTTCTAGAGCTATTCATATTTTTAAGACTTTCTGTGGCTGGAATAAGCAATTTCGGTGAGGAATAAATTATGCCCCCAAAGATTTTTAGGTATTGATACAGTAGAAAATAATTCCTCAATTTATTCCTTTTGCAGAACACATTTTTTTGAGCAGCAATACTCCTAATCTCCAAATCACATCCATTAGCATCCCAGCTAATGGTAGGATTGCTCTTTCCTTCAGCCTTTCTGTAATTCATAGTCAGTTTGCTACCCTTAGTTTGCCAAAACTTTAGTATTTGAGAGACTGTTTTTATTTTTCTCAATCTTACTGCACTACTGTGATAGAGTACTGTATTATATTATTCTGTGCTATATAACTGAGACAGAATAATAGTCTTCAACTTTTTCTATATTGTACTATTAGTCACCTAATTTTAAAAATAAATAGAAAAAAAGTACACACTTTAAGTGCAACAGGAAACACATAAAAGAGATCTGACATGTTTTGATAGAAAACATAAAGCTTCTTAAAAATAGAGAATCCTCTTTCTGCCCTTCATTTTCACTACTCCACTCTTCTTCACCACTAACCTCTGCTGAAAAATACTTCTGATCTTCTCCTTTATTCAGAAAGTGAATTTCACAGGGCATAACAAATACCAAAGCCATCCACCTTAATCACACACAAAACCAATCTATGTAAAATTTGATGATGTCTATCCAAATGTGATTATCTACCTACTTAGCCATTAAATAATTTGAGAACTTATTTTAAAATTTAAAGTTTTAAAACATATGGACACAACACCCCTCCAAAAAAATTGTATAATGGGGCCTCAGAATAGGCACTGTTCCATGAGAGGTTTGCAAAAAGACCCAGGAAGTTCTTCCACAATTTGCAAAGCAAGGAAAACCAAATCTTTTTAGTATGATATTAAATATTCAAGCTTTCTTAAGACAATTGGGATAATATTTGCTTACAGTGCTTACTGGAAGGCTCTTATGCCTCAGGACTGATGCAATTTGCAAGTGTAGGTAGCTTTTGGGGACCTAAAGAAAATCTGATGGAGAAAGAAGGGAAAGGGCCACTTGGGAAATCAAAGTGTCGGTAAGTCTAGGGATAAAAAAATGTGTCACCCAATGTGAGGAATATTTCTGATCCATTGGGAGTTATGCCTTCACACATGGTTAGGGGCCACATAAGCAACACCAGAATCCCAGTGCTTCTGTTCTCTTGAGAACCAATTGACCACTGACCTAATAATTTATCTTGTTTCCATGATAAAAGCTAAGTTGCAACCTTTCCAACATTCACTATTAAGAACAAGCCCCAAATGGCTAGGCTAGAGATGACTTGTGAAATCTAGAGGAGGTAAGTGAAAAAATGCATTGCCAGGACAACTTTCTCTTTGTTAACTTCTTGTCTACTAAAAGGCAATCCTAGTTGATAGGAAGGATTCTCAATCAGTTGATGAAGATGTAAGTAAAGAACTGTAGGTTAGGATTTGATCCTTTGTTTAAAAGTGAGCAAGTGCACATGTTACCTATCAATGGTCTTTGCAGGCATGATGAACTGATGAAGAAGTCACAGCATCCCTTAGTAAAATTATTATAGACCTACTGAAAACAGAATTTATTCATGGCCTTTGGTTTTTTGTTCTTCCCGTCTCCAGTGCACCTAATAAAAAACAGACCAATCATCATGGCTTAGCTGCAAAGCAGAACTGGGCATATGTTTCAGGCATCACAGACTAAAACAATCTATATTAACAGTTGAAAATGAAAGCTTCTTAGTTATTTTCAGCCTCTACACAGAACCTTGAGCTTGTTTGGAGGTTC
>VZZY01004317.1:5318-19160 GCA_013400335.1 Eurystomus gularis
AAAAAAAAAGAAAGAAAACAAACCAAATATATAATCCCCTGAATTTATATATCAGTATATACTCAGCAGGTAGATATATTCAAAATTGTTTTCAAAAAAATAGCTAATATATGTTTCATTAAGCAAAATGGACTGTTTCATTTTATTCAAACAATTCAGCACTAATCCAAATTACATATTAGTATTTCCATCTGCAGACTTCATTTGAGATTCACTAAACCAGAAAGTGCATAAAACAACCAAGGTAATATTTTAACTGGAGGAAATGTTATTAGCATTGATACATACAAATGACTGAAAGAATAAAAACATGTTTTGAAATGTCAGGTATGCAGGTGAAAATAATCTCTCTCAGTCTAACTTGAAGGTCTAAAGGAAAGCATATATGCAGCGACTCTCAGTTTTCTAGTATTACGAAAATAATTTTTTACCTTATGTAACTCCTCTCATAAGGTTTTTTCCCCAAATTTGGGATATAAATTTGGATTCTATGACTTGGCTCACACACGCTCCCTTCTAAAAGAACATGTGTTTATTACACCCCAGAATCAACGTAGTTTAAAAGTAACAAGAATCACTGTTTTTTTAAATGTCTTTGTTTCTAACAGATCTATTAATCACATTGTTCTTTCACTCAACTTTTCTCAGCCCTTTCAAGATTACCCTACAAAAAAGATAGTCCTTAGAACCTGATGACCCAATTTCCATGAATTAAATATAGGTTAAGACCATGAACTTCAGTTACTGTCTTACCAATTATATCATCTCCTCAAGAGTTAACAGTCCCCTTCTGTGAGACACAGTGAAATATACAAACAAAATGCTTATTGTGAAGCATTGTTAGACCTGATCCTGTAGTTGGGAACCTGCTTTTAAGTGAATCCATGATTGGCCACATGTAACAAGCAACCAAGACAGCTTCAGGAGGCTATGATTTGAAGACAATTTCTTAACACATCATTTGTCTGATGGGTGCAAGAGGAAATAGCACTTATCCTTTTAAAAGGCAAAAGACAGACAATACATGTAAAGTTAGTTTGTATCTTAGGAAAACGGGGAAGACTTTATACACATTGGATTAGGTAGTGAAAATCATACTGAGTAATACAGAGGTGCTGGAAATAAAAGAGAGTAAATATGTCCATAAAAGATGGGTGGGGATCCTCCTAGCAGAGGTTTAAAAGTCCCCCCTCATTCCTGTCTTCCAGAAAGGACAAACCGAAGGCAGCACTCTTACTTACAGTGAAGCAGACATGACATAATTGGAGAAAAGGTTTATCACCTTTAAGATGCATGAAAGATAACAATGATTTAACTACACTAGACAAGAACAATGCAGGTCATGGGATGGCTTCAGCTTCATTGAACTGCCAGAAGCTCTAGGTACTTGCTGAGGAGGCAGGAACTCCTCATCTTCCACAAGTTCACTCCTTCTATCTGGGTGTGAACACTCATTGCTTAATCACACTTTCCTCCAGCAGGCAGGAATTAACCAAATTAAAAAGCATTGGCAAAGTGCACAGTAAAGCTACCAGTCAACATGCATACCTCCTTCACAACACAAATATGAGGCATTTTCGTCTCATCTGTTCGCTTTTCCTACAAGCCTTGGTTTCCACAGAAAGAAACATGGATGCACAGACCAGATGAAAGTTGGTGTGATAGATGAATGTTCGTTAATCAAATTGGTGATTAAACAATAGGCCACGGCTTGAATAAAAATAGTTATTGATATAGGGAATGGAAGTGGGATATTAACATGAGAAGTGGAGTGAAAGTAAATCATCACACTAACCAACATGAAGCATTTGAAGGGAAACAGGCTAAATTGCTAATAAGAGAGAGCTAACAGGATAAGCCTTGAAACTCTAACAAAGGGACTTGATTTACAAACAAGGGAGGCTGAAACTGATAAGGAAGGCAGTCATAAAAACCAGAACAGATGAAAAGTAACACCTCTCGCAGACTTATCAGTAGAAGAATGACAAGTGAAAAAGCACAGATGTTTACCAAGGACAAGAGCTGACCAAGACCGGCTCAATTCTGCAAAGTTTGCTAAATAAGCATATTCCAGACAAAAGGTGAAAAGTACATCACGAGGAAGACCTACGGCCTTCCTCCCAGAGACCACCGCCCAAGCTTCAAAGACCCCTACCCAAAATCACCAGGAGGAACTGCGCAAGCGCAGGACTGATAAAGCTAATTATAATACAAAGCGGGGGAAAGGCGGGGTTAGGGAATTAAAATGTATAGGCTCATTAAAACATACAGTGTTTTACTGTATAAATATGAGATCGTTTGCCACTTCAGGTGCGAGCCGTTGGTGGAGTGAGGTCTCCCCGGCCGCCCAGCGCTGTTTTTGCTTGCTGTACCACTTGCTTTAATTCAATAAATTTCTGATTGATTTAGAGACAAGAAACTGAGTCTCTGCAAGTTTCATTGATAACAGTTGGGTTCAAAGCTGAAGGATGAATTCCTCTAGTGAGACCACAATACGCACCAGATGCATTCACCTGCAGGTCAGCTTGGGCACAGCTCAGGAGACCACTTTGAGGGACAGGAAGAAAAACAATAGGTTTTAGGTTGTTTGTTTATTTAAAAAAAAATAAAAATAAAAAGGAAACAAGTATGAAAGCCAGCAGTATTCTGCTTTTATGTTATGGACACTTCCTTTCCACATATTTATTATGTGTATAATAGGCCTGCAATATTACTATACCTTTTTCCTTCTAAAGTAAGGGATTTGAAGAAGATGATATCAGGCAGATCATATGCAGATTAAATTGGAATACAAAAGCTTCTTTTCAATGCACCTACTATATTGTAGCTTTATTCTGTTCCTATTGTCTAAGAGTTTCAGTTCTTGTTAGAGGTCCAGTGTTGCTAGATATCTCACAATTAACAGTGAATTTCCTTTATTATTATTTTTTTTAAGTTATTTAAATATTTCCTGTACATTTTAACTGTAAAACTTTCGTAATGAATCAGACTGGTGTCCTTTTGTTTTGTGTCTGCTTTTCCAACAGAAATCTCTCAAGGTGTTTCCATGTCAAGTGTGATCTTTTGTAATGCATGACCTTTCCCAGCTTAGCCTCATATTACTTGCAGCTACTAAAAATACAATTTGTTTTTTTCTTAAGGCAAGTTTAAACCTAAATTTTAGCCCTAGAAGACAGGAGTGAAATCTATTCCCTGAGAACATTGCTTAATTTCTCATTAAACAATCACTGATTAAGTTCCAGTGTCTGCTGATTTAAAGCTTGAAAATTAAAACCAGGGTTTTTTTTTATCCCAGACTCAATAGAATTATTGTTGACTGGATAATTAACTACAGCTATTGTATCTGAAACAGAAAAAGCTGCCTGCAGCTGCATCTGAAAACATTTTCTCTAAAATAGATTCATTCCAAAGTTAATTGTCTTGGGCCCCAAACAAAATTAAATTAAATCTGGGCCTGCAATGGTTTAAAATATATAAAATACTATTTTTAAAATTTCTTAAGTAACCAGGCTCGTGCATCAAGTAATTCAACAGAGAAAGGTGCCATTCCTCCTTGATCAGGTGTAAGGGTGACTGTTTCAAGTGACACAATGACCCTGAAGTTTATGGTTGTTGTTCAATGGCTTAGACAAAATAGTAATTATAAGACCTTTCTCCGCTACAGGCAATTTTTTACACATCCTCTTTTAAGCCACATGTACCTCAGCAGTTGTAGATTAATTTAAACTGATTTAATCTACCTTATCTCCAGTCTCAATGGAATATGGATTTGCTTGGAGGGATTGGGACTATGGAGTTAAACTCTGACATTAATACCACCATGTGCTGAAGTTACATAAGAGATTGCAAAATGAGGTTGTGATCAAATCACTGAAGGACATACACAGCACCATTAAGGTAACACAGAGCAGACACACCCCAGCTGGGCACATGGACTGTCTTGGCTCCAATTATGTATTCATACAGGTAAATTTACACTGCACCCAAATCCCAGGAGATAGTCTTCATATTACTGTGCTGTGGCTTTCCGGTCTTTGTCAGAGCTGGTATCTGTGAACCACGTTCCATTTCATCATGTGGTAGACTATAGATGCTGTACCAGTCTCACTCTCACCAAAAATGCTACTGTTACTCAGACAGCTGCATTGTGAAGAAAGGAATTGCTATTATGAACTGTGGTACAGCTTAGAAGGACTGCCCGCAGAAAAGAAGAGTATCTCAAAAAAAAGTCACTGTGGTTATATGCTACACTGTTACATTAGAGAGAGCCATGAACTGATCTTCGGCTCCAACGCCAACTGACACTAACTGGCATGCATCTACACTGTTAAGGGCTAGTTTCCTTTAAAGTAATTTTATTTTGGAGAAGGCTAGTGGAAGCACACCAAAACTGATCTGTGGAGTAGGCTAATGTCTATGCATACAGACCAAGCCAGGGTCCTGTGTCGGAGCCTGCCCTTTGGACATCATCAGTTTATCACTATAGACATATTCCAACCACATCAGGCCTGCCTGTGGACTTAAGTATAAAGAGGACAAACCCATAGAGTCTGACCAAATATAAGCAAGAGGTAGTTGAGGAAATGCCAACTTACCCAAAATTACGATGCCTGTGGATATGCAGTAAGAAACAACGTGTATATTTTATGCTTCCTTTAGCTTTGCTCTTTAAAAAGAATATCACATAGAGACCCACAATTCCCCCAGGGTAAACTAGATCAGTTGAATCTACAGAATCTTAGAAAACATAATGATGAGGCTGAAGGGAGCCAGAGAAACTTAATATGTATTAATTTAGTGTTAACTTTCAGATAAAATCAAAATGCATTTCAAAGGAGGAGAGATCTTGCCTTTATTTTGCAGACAAGTAAATTACAAGTATGGTAGAGAAGACTTAAATAGAGACAAATCTGTAGAAAGACTGCAAACTGGATGGAAGTAATTTTAAAAGAAATTAGCATAATATTTTAATAGCTAATTTTTAAATTAACTCTAACACGTACAAACTGTCATCCTAAACTACTGTTGTAGGATAATAGAGATACAGAATCTTTGTCCCTGTCTTGAAATACTAATAATTTTTCAGCCATTTTTATTATAAACATTTTTAGGCTTCCTTTTTGATAGAATTCAGATCACAAGTTTACAGCCCCTGTGTTTAGGCATCTAAATACAGGTTTTTACCTGTGAATTAAGTGTATGAATACTCATTATAACCCGTGGATGCCTGGGGGTTTTATCAGTGATCTAAAGCCGCACCTCTAGCACCAGTGGAAAGCCATCCCAGATGACCTCTAGCTGCTATTCCCAAAGGGTATGAGTCTCTCCTGCTTCTCCTGCCATATTTGCCAGCCTAGTGTGGATGCCTAGAGTGTCTCAAATGATATTAAAGTCTTAAGTTACCTCAATGCAGCATCTAGTGTCACCTGAGATGCTTTCATGTCCCTTAGATATCCCACTGGTGATGATTCTGAAGCCATGTCCTTGCAGAGTAGCCTCCAGAGGTCTGCAGACATACCTTAGGGCATCTCATAACACAAGTCACCTATGTTTAGGCAAGTAAGTCCCACCTCTAAATTCTGTATGTGTGAGCAACTAAATCAAACCTCTTGTAAATACAGTTGATGGAGCCTGGATGCTTAACTGAACTGACCACACATAAGCATCTAGTACCATTTGAGATGTCTTAACATATCCCTGAAGTCCACACAGTCTCCTGTATGCCCCATGGCATATCTGCAACTCTAACGTGATGTCTCAGATTCTTTATGACAGCTCAGATAACGTCAGACACCTATGTTTAGTCCATATAATTGACCCCCATAGAGTTATTAAACTCACTTTAAAACAGAGGTCTGGTGGCTGGACAGCAGAACCATTGTGCAGGACACATTAACTGAACTGTATATGGTTGAGTTTAAATTGCCAAGAAAAGAGTCATCATGCACTATCTGCAATACTCAGCAGTACACATAATGCGCATGGGACTGGTATGTTTGACCCAGCTAAACATGCCATACATTTATATTTGCATGTGAACAACTATATCCAGGTGCCTCAAACAGTAAGCTCTATCCTACTCTGTATAATATTTAATATTATTTCATATTTGGAATCACAGTATTAATGCATTTGAATTACAAGTAAATACTTGCCTTGTTTTTCTATTAGTTAAACAAGTGGACAAATTTTAATATAGTTAGAATGACTCCACCAGCTGATTAAATTTTAAATCACTTTTTTGTAAAAGACTCTTTGTTTGTTTGTTTCCTGTATACATCTGCACTTTATGATTGCAATCAATTACAGTCTTTCTAAAGTCAGGTTTAAATCACTATTGGATGGATTTAAAAAGTCAGGCTTGCAGTGGTCCATGGTGGGAATGAGAAGGGATTAAAGTGGAACTGTGCTGAAAAGAACAACTTTTTAAGTATGTGTGTAAAATATAGCAAAACTAATAAAAACAAAATGACATTACTAATTCAGTTCTGGATTGTGGTATTGAAATACGCTGTTGTCATGTATGTGGTATTGTGACAACAACTATGTTAGTAAAATAAAGATTTATTGAAATTTCTGTGATTTCAAAAATTGTCTGTACAGTTACATCACTGAGATTCAAAGGTTGTTTATCTTTTTATCATCCAGTGTGTAGGATCAAATTCACATTCTAAAGCTTGAATTTCTTGTCTGAGAAAAAAAAATCCTCATATTTTTCACTTCAGCAGTTGCATAATATGTGAACAATAAATCAAAAAAGGAATTTCAGCAAGGAACTTTTTCCTATGGCTGGATAGATACCAACAAAAATAAATAACTTCGGATGAGCTTCTTCTTACATTTCAATAAAAAGCATAATGAGGTATCTTTACCTCATTAAATCTCCAAAGAGACACTAGTAAGGATAAGTATTTAGTGCAAATCTCTTTGTATGAAGTAATGTTATAAGGCCTTAATAGACACAGACACTTTTAAAGAAAAACAGAATGCTTTTAGTAGTGCACGTCTTTAGTATCAACGTGGATAAGTACATCTGATTTGCATGAGTGAGTGTATTGTTACCACTCTCTTGTTTTTAAAGACTAAATAAACAAAAACCTAAAATTAATTTTTAGTCTGACATTTGGAAACCTGTGACAAAACTTTTTTCTACATGCTCTTACTATCAAAGCTGCTAAAGAAATAAAAACCATGAATTTTCAACAACATACATGTAATTAAAGATTCTGACAAATATTTTAACACATATTGAAAGGAAACTTCTGAGTGTTCCTTTGCTGTTCATAGCAATCTTCCTTCAGAATGGGACTTACAGGGCAAATTTACTTCTTTCAAGACAGTGCCGGCAGTGCTTTCACTGTGTTTTAACATGATTTACTCTTGCTTTAGTGAATAGAACATTTACATAGTTCCAAAACATGATTATTAACAGGTTCGTCCAAACATGCTATAATATGATTAAGGTAATGCAAATGATACAACATGATTCTTCTGACAAGGTAAATTTGACCGAAGAGTCAGATATGAATTACAAATTTCAATGCTGACCTGAGTTCTGGTATTTAGGGATTTTCTCTAGGAATATTTTACTGATCTTCACCTCTTCAAGGAGAATATCAAAGTGCTGCAGTCAGATTCAGGACCCTCATTTTTATAAACCCACGTTTCTTAAAGTTGTGTCAGATCCAGTAAAGAACTGATTATCATATTCCTTAGACATCCTTCCTTGGCATCATTATATTAATAATATATTCAACAGTAAGCTGCAGAGTATATGCCATTTTTTCATTCATAATAAAGCTGCCTTATGCCATCACTTAAATATAAAGCAATTGTAAAGAGGAATGTAAATGTACAGAACCCTTAATGCAAATGAGAAGCCAAAATAATGTGCTTAACATTTTCCAAGTTTTTGTCTGACCTTTTACTGATCATTCTCTATCATTTGTTAGATTTCATTAGATCTCAGATGCAAAATGTTTTATTAATGACATATCTAGGTGCTGCTCTTGATTTGGGATATTCAAGTAATTTTTTATACGTTGTCTGAATATTCAACAAAGCATGCAGTGCAGAGGAGCTTTGAATTCACAAGGAAGTTACGGAAATTCATATGCAGAGCATCACACTATTATCTCTAGAATCCAGGGAAAGGATTCTTCTCCATCCAGCATCCTCTCCCAGTACCTGGGGAGCAGAGAGGTAATGTTTGCAGTCTCTCATCTTCTGATTTCCCCTCCCTAACCAGCAACCATTTCCTGGTGTGAAATGGCAGTGCTTCTGGGGGAGGTGAAATGGAACAGGAATACCAGATGAGCAATAGCTAATGAATATGGCTCAGAAAGTGTCTTAGAAACAAAATAAATGTTCTGGGAGGCAGAATAATGTGGCTCCCCATGGCTATTTTTTGGTTACTTTGGAAAAAATCTTCTTCTAAGAAAGATCATTCTCTGCTTCTGATTTATGACTCTCTGCTTTCATTGGAACATCTCTGTGGTAGAATTAGAATAGTGTGAAAGATTCTTGTAAATTAAAAACCTTGAGTTCAACATACTGATAAATACTGCAATAAAGTTAATGTTCGTTCCATTTCTGGTTCTACTATAGAAAAGTATATAAGTCTGTGTTGACCTTAAAATTTCTGGCTTTCATCATTCAGCTTATTTTGTTTACATCAAACAGCAGAAGTAATATAGTTGCCAGAAAAGTAGTTTGAAAGCATTTGCATTTGAATAGATAATACTTTGGTCTTTCAGCATCAAAAACTGAGGATTATGAAATAACCTATCACCTAAATGATTCTGCTAAATTACCCTTACAATCATTAATCAGCTTGATATTTAAACAGGAAACTCTCAATAAAGACAGACATTTCACACCTGTCAGGGTAATTGTTTCAAGATTACATGAGTCCAATGCACTTTTATTTTTTATGAGTAGGAAAAATATGATTTAAAAATGGTCACTTCTTTTCCAAATGAGTTTTCCTAATGTACCACATTCCTCAAAAAAGAAGAGAGAGTTTAAAATGGTATATGAAAGGCAGGACAGTGTGACTGAGAAGATCGCTCAGGTAGGATTTAATGATCTGAGTAGAAAAGGAGAGAATGAAAGACAGGATATGAAGGAAACATCTAGAAGAAGATCTGATAAGAGCAACGATGGCAGTCAGTGCCAGCTCCAGTGCCAGTGAGAAATCTTCAGCTTCACTTCTAATTAGAGTAAATCTAAACAGTACAATGAATACTGTGCCATGAAGACATACCTGAGCTGACAAATTAGTTTGTTTAATGGAAGCAATACAGTTGAGTTACCTTCACTCAGGCTACTAAATCTCATTACTCTGTAGAAGTTATTTGTCCCAGAGGAAAACTACAAAAATGCATTTAGCCATAAGACAGTGAAAACGCTTCTCTCAAAACAAGGAGGAGGACAGGGCAAGAGAAAGAACATGAGTGAGTGACAGAGGCCAAGGCAGGGTTGAGGGATTTCTTTTGATAGATTTAACAGTTGAAATTGATTTTGGAATTACAGCCCCAGTATTAACCAGTGCAGAGGGTAATCTTCATACTGCAGATGTACTAGAAAGTATGCCATTTTATTGGGTAGTAACAGTCATGTTCAAAAATCTGTTGCTTTAGCTGTTGTTTCACAGTGAGTTCACAGTTTTGTGGGGTTTTTACCAAATTCCTAATTGATCTAACTGTGGGTTTTTTGTTAAAGGCAGCTTTGGCACAGAATTTCTTTATCTCAGCCATTTCAAAGTCATTAGTAGTTTAATTCTCCATCTCATTTATTAATGGACATATTTATGGTAGTACTGATTTTCCCCTGATACTTTTACACAAGACTATCTCATCCTCCTGCCATAACCTCATTAAGGGTAAGATAGTGCAGTTTGATTACAGACAATAAGTGATACTTTCAAGCTTCCAGCCCCTCTGTCATGTTTATACTGTCAGTCAAGAACAGGTCTGTTCAAATTCAGATGCGTCATTATTCATGATCAAGAAGTAGTTCAGTCTCAGGCTTAGACCATTTTCAAGAATACTCCCAAAGGGAGTATTCAGTCATCTCATGGTATACTCAGCCACTGTGCTTTTTCTTGAATTTTCCAGCCATACTGAGAATGGAAGAGCTCAGTTCAGCATCTAGTACCTCCTAAGAACAGTGTTACTTAGTGATTTAATCTAGTTAGCATCTACAGTTCTCCTGTACAGGTAGCTTGTTTTTCATAGGCCAGTGAATTTCAGACAGCTTGTGTTTGCAAGGAGGCAAGCAGTTAACCCTCATTTCCTTGAATACAGGGGCTGGAATTTTGCCTAGCATTTAGACAGACTGCCTGAGCCTACAAAGGTCTCCTTCTCTGCTGCTGTTCAAATACATAATCCTCTATCTTAACACGTTTTCCTTTGTGAATGTATTTATTACTGCAGGAATGATCCAACCTGTAAAGCTTTTAACTCCTTTACTGGTCCACCTGAAGTTCAGACACCTGTTTAGGACTGAATCTAAACTACTTCCATTCCAATCAGCTTTCTTCAAAGGCATTGCTTCCTTAAACATAATTTTTTCTTTGAGATTCTCCATTCAAGACTCACAGGTCTCAAATTCTTCCTACCATATCATATTTAACATATTTATTATGTCTTTGGTATTCGCTTTCCTAGATATGTATGGGTTTGGGTATTTTCACTAGTGCTTCAGAAAAAAAGTAGAAAAACCCTCTAGGAGCCCTGTTAAAAAAAACCAAATGGGGGAAATGCTGTGCTATAATGTACTTGTGGGAGTTGTCTTGCCTAATCTCCCATTCATGACAGGACTATTGCCAACATTAGACAGCTCAGACATGGTTTTGTCTAGTACTGAAAACCTCCAAGTTTTTTGGATTTTCTGTGGTCACTCTGGTATTGTTTCCCAGTTCACTAATTCTTTTCTGTCTCACCAGTAGAGATCAGATAGGAGTAGGAGCCATCAACCATTTAAACTCTGGTTTTCTGCTGGCATACGAATAATGATACATTCTTTTTATCACAGTAATACTTTATATTCTAACAGCACTTCCAGGGATACAGTACAAAACTTTTTGGAAAAACTCCTAACAAGGTCAGTATTAAAAGTAGGCCAGTTCCCATAAAAGTTTAGTTATTTAAAAGTTATCTATCAAAGTATCATAAGTTATATATCTGTAACTTATAGGCAATTCACCCTTCCAGTGGAATTTACTTAGGCTTTCTATACAACAGAGGTAGAAACCACAGAAAAGATCTAAAGAAGTCAGTACCCTCTGAAGTAAGCCAACAACATTCAGCATGCTCAGCATGCAGTACCCTAAAGTCAGAAATGACTCAAGGCTTAATCAGAATAGAAAGGTGCCTAAGGCAGCTGTCTGCTTGGGGGGCAAGGGAAAAGGATACACAGGCACAGCCTAGCTGCCCACTTGTTTGGTCCCACTATGTCTGCATGCCTCCTTTACTCCTGTCTTCTACTGGAGAAAGGAAATGGTGACTCTGATCATCTCTTATCACATGACAGTCACCTAAAAACAGTAGGCATACTCCTGACTCAATTTCAAATATCTTAGCTGTTGTTTTGTTTTGTTTCTTAATGACTAATCTACTTTTTTTTTTTTTTGGCTCTCAAGACTACAGGCTTATAAGGTCTTATAGAAATCATTTCTTTAAAACTCCCGCTTTA
Source organism: Eurystomus gularis (assembly GCA_013400335.1). Taxonomy (NCBI): domain Eukaryota; kingdom Metazoa; phylum Chordata; class Aves; order Coraciiformes; family Coraciidae; genus Eurystomus; species Eurystomus gularis. The sequence goes on from VZZY01004317.1 coordinate 17,016, forward strand.
TGTTTTAACAAATGTTTTTCCATAAATCAGTTTATATAACTTCACATCAGCATTTCTTCTATGCTTACAGGTAAGTATGCTTCCACTATATTATGACTTAACTGCTCAGCCACCATTTCTTCTATGTCTTTGGATTGATACAAAGTAAAAATTGTATGTGTATTTACACATGACATGATGTATATGATATTTTGGTCTGAAATCTGCACAAAAATCTTCACAGTGGGCTTCTTTTTTTAAAAAAAGTGTTCAACTGGTATGGGTTGGGAAAATGTGGTGGTATTAGAGAACAGTAGAGGAGCAAATACGATCAATGCTCATCAACAGGGCCATGTACATTTCTACAGCCAATCAGAATCAAGCTTTAGCTTTTTTCATGTGGAGGTAATTACAGCAAAAGAATAAATCTTCTTATCCTAATAAACACAGTTATGTCACACCACAGGAATCACTGCTAAGTCCCCTTCAATGAACACAAAATCTCCCCTTACCTGCAGTTCTTTAATTATACCCAACTATTTCCAGCTCCAAAACAGCTACAACAACAATAACCACGCCTACCATCCTACCATCGGCTCATAAATTTCAGATGTGCATAGATCACACAACAGACAATAATTAACTCTGCTTAAAAACAATGTAGAAAAGATTGCAGGTTCCACTGTGAACCCTAATTTCCTAGTCTGTGTGACTTGTCCATTTATTTTTATATCAAAGTAATTTTTATGAGATCGAAACCTGGAATTAAAGTTGTAAATTTTTTAGATGAGGTGCAGTATTTTTACAAACACCTTGGATTTTTGTCTCATTTTAATTTCATAGGGATAGTCATAAGTCAGGAAATGAGGATGTGATTTGTGTCAAGGGAATTAGCCAACTCTCCCCCAAATTACTTTGCCTTTAATGAATCTGAGATAAGTCATTATACAAGGCAAGGTAAGTGTTAAAGAGTCAAACCTGAGAAGTATCTGACTTAAGTACATTAAAAGTAACTGTTGTCATGGTTCATATGAAGCAACGTTCTGGCTCCCAGATTCATTGGGCAAGACACTTATCCTCTATCTTCATGGCTAGGGGAGGAATAGACATATAAAAGAGTAATCTAGAAATATTCTCCTGAGGGTCAGCAGGAGTTTCTGAACAAAGACATACATCATGATCTGCCTCTTGGTCAAATATGAGGCAGAGTGCAGGTCATTAGAAGGCCAGCAGAATACCAGCCAAAGATTCAGAAACACAAGGAGGGCATCTTCCACTGAGAACGGATGCCTTAGCTATACCCATAGAAAACTTAGCAAAACACACTCTTTTCCTTTAAAATATGTCCAAAGGAGGTAAGACCACATGCCTTACAATATAATGCTACAGTAGTTAGATCTCTTGCTCAGTGAATGGAAGACCAAGCTTCTGAAAGCAATCTACACAAGGTGTTTTCCTTGCAATATCTGTTGGAGCCAGGCTGAGAGCAGAGAGTTGGAAGGAACTGATCTCACGTTATGTATATTTAGTATCTTCACACAGAGCTGCCTGAAATCACTGAATGTGAGCCTGTGCAAGTGGGCAGGAGAAGAGGTGCCTCTAGATAAGTGTTCTCGAGAGCACTTCCAACACAATATGAGCAACAGCACAAAGGGGCAAGAAAGGGATTTAAGCAACAGGTTCAGGACCCAACTGTAACTTCACCACTGAACATAATCAGTCTGAGCCTCTTCCCAGATAGAAATAAGCATATCTTGCCATCCAGGAGGAATTTGTAATTGTATGGGACTCCAACCCACTGTTAAACCATTCTACCAAGCAAGAAATTATGCGACATACTCAAGATCTGTGAAAGTGAAGAATTCTGTTTTGAACTGTCATCCAAGTGTTTCAGAGAAAGAGTCTGAGGCACAGCCATGGCCACACCATATAATCTGCTTTATGATCTAGGAAGTGATCCATATATATATTTCAGGAGGGCTACTTAACCAGGTGCTCAAAATTCCAGTTTCAATTGCACTGGCAGGATTACGAGTGCACATTCACAGCAATTTTTTACTATTAGATGGCTTCAAATATGATAATCAAATAACAATTGATTTCATTTGGTACCCAAAGAGATGATTTATAAAAACATCATATGTACATTATAAAATTTGTTCTGTT